>JAVTVJ010002281.1:0-64709 GCA_034509425.1 Eopsaltria australis | reverse complement strand
TTGTGGGGCAGGAGCAGAGTGTGGGGCAGGAGCAGAGTGTGGGGCAGTGTTTGCGGGGCAGGAGCAGAGTGTGGGGCAGGAGCAGAGTGTGGGGCAGGGTTTGTGGGGCAGGAGCAGAGTGTGGGGCAGGAGCAGAGTGTGGGGCAGTGTTTGCGGGGCAGGAGCAGAGTGTGGGGCAGGAGCAGAGTGTGGGGCAGGGTTTGTGGGGCAGGAGCAGAGTGTGGGGCAGGAGCAGAGTGTGGGGCAGTGTTTGCGGGGCAGGAGCAGAGTGTGGGGCAGGAGCAGAGTGTGGGGCAGGGTTTGTGGGGCAGGAGCAGAGTGTGGGGCAGGAGCAGAGTGTGGGGCAGTGTTTGCGGGGCAGGAGCAGAGTGTGGGGCAGGAGCAGAGTGTGGGGCAGGGTTTGTGGGGCAGGAGCAGAGTGTGGGGCAGGAGCAGAGTGTGGGGCAGTGTTTGCGGGGCAGGAGCAGAGTGTGGGGCAGGAGCAGAGTGTGGGGCAGGGTTTGTGGGGCAGGAGCAGAGTGTGGGGCAGGAGCAGAGTGTGGGGCAGTGTTTGCGGGGCAGGAGCAGAGTGTGGGGCAGGAGCAGAGTGTGGGGCAGGAGCAGAGTGTGGGGCAGGCTCTCTCCACGCCCCCCTCTCAGTTTTGCCTCGGGGCCCTGTGGGGCTCCCCTGGCCCCACACAGGTGGAAGCTGCATTTGAGCTTGTGCTGAAGCCCTGACTCAGTGACCCCACTGCACCCTGTGCCAGTGCCCTCCAGCGCGAGGGAACAGGCTGGAAAGGAAAGCAGCTGCTGCCCTGCAGCTTCCCCCGAGGAAAACTCGGAATAAAAGCTTGGCCAGCGCTCTGTAGTGCCTTCTTTTAAATGCGAGCTTATTCGTAGTAAAGCATTTGCAAATGTAAACTCTTTTTTCTTTCCCTTGTAGTGAACTTTGACCACTTCCAGATCCTGCGGGCCATTGGGAAGGGGAGCTTTGGCAAGGTAGGCACTCGGTCTTGCCTGGTTTGTCAGGTGTCTGCTGCTGTGTTCTTGTGGGTCATTGGAACAGAAACAGGGCCAAAATTGGCTGGTTTTGTGTTTTTTTATGATAGCTGCTCAGTCAGCACAGGAGAGATGTTCAGGAAAATACCTTGTTGCCGTTTGGCATTGCTTTAATCCTTGGCATCTTGGTGCGACTGATGTCTTATAAATCATCAGCACAACCGTGGCCGTTTTACAGCAAACACTCTTTATGTTTTGAGTTTCCTGTGGGCATGTCTGGGTTGTGAGGGGGGCAGTGAGTCAGGGAGGTGCTGGGAGTTGTCCTTGGTGATTGCCTGAGCTGCTCAGGAGGCTTCTGTGGAGTCCTGGGCTGTTTTCCCAATCAGAAATCAGTTATGCTGAAGAGGTTTTGTTGTTTATTTTTAACCGAGTTTTCTTGCCAAGCATGTGGGAGCATGTGGGAGGTGATGATCCAGAAGCTGTGGCTCTCTGGGAGTCTGCTTGGTTTCCTGCTGCTGGTCCTTTTCCATTGCCTGTTCCTCTGGCTCTGCCAGGTGACTCTCTGGGCACTTGTCCCCTGAGCTGGCAGTGCCAGCCTGGCATCCATGGGGTGTGTGCCCTCAGTGCCTCTGTCCCCTGTGTTTCACTGTGACCCATCAGTGCCAGCCTGGCATCCATGGGGTGTGTGCCCTCCCGTGAGCACAGGGAGCTCTGCAGTCCCTCTGTCCCCCGTGTTTGCTGTGACCCTCTGTGTTTGTGGTGCCCTCTGTGCAGCTGGGTCACCTGTGTGAGGTGGTGGCAGTGCCAGTGCCACTGATGGTCCCTGCCACTGCTGAGCTGGGGGTGTCACCTGCTCAGGTGACTGTCGGGTGTGTGGGGCCCTATGCCAGCACTGGGGCTCCGGGTGGGGACATGGCCTTGGGAAGTGTGAAAAGGGCAGTGTCAGAGGCCAGCCCAGCTCAGAGGGTGGCACGAGTGTCCCCACACCCTGGTGACATGAGCAGGTCAGCTGAGGGGTTGGGCTGCTCCTGCTCACCTTTCCCTCTGCTCGGTTGGTTTGTGCCATCCTACTTTGATCAAAAGCTGATGCCACGAGGGTGAGGAAATGCAGGTGTGGCTCTGGAGGTGACCCACGCTGTCCCTTGCCTTGTCCCTCTGTGGTACAGCCTGACAAGGCTCTGTCCCACAGCCTCAGAGCAGCCTGCCCTGCTGTTCTTCCTGGCTGGAAGGTGGGAACTTTGCAAAAGCAGGAATTTCCCAGGAGATCTGAGATCTGGGTGGCCAGAAGAACCCAAATTCGTACCAATTACTGAAAATCTCTTTTGGGTATGTTAAATGCATTGAGCAGTGTCAGTGCAGCACAAAGCCAGGCACAGTCTGTGTGGGGAGGGTGTGGAGAGGGGACACTGTCGGTCACAGTGCTGCCATCAGTGCTTCTTTCCAGAGAAGATGTTTGGGTACAGCCTCAGCTCCCTGATGAACACCAGGACATGGATTACCCTGCTCTGGCACAGCCCAGCCGCCTGAATTCCTGCTGG
Organism: Eopsaltria australis; assembly: GCA_034509425.1. NCBI lineage: Eukaryota > Metazoa > Chordata > Aves > Passeriformes > Petroicidae > Eopsaltria > Eopsaltria australis. The sequence goes on along the minus strand of JAVTVJ010002281.1, from coordinate 62,193 downwards.
GAGTCAATGTGAGTCCTCCTGGGACTCCCAGGGCTGATGGAAATGGATTTCCAGCAGTGTGCAAGGCACTGAGGGGTGGTTTGGAACACTCACCCCCCTCTGCAGCCCCATCCCTTGAGTGAGGAGAGGCCAAAGCTTGCAGCACAGCTCTGCCAGGTCTCTGGGCTTCTGCTGAAAGATTAAATACCAGCTCAGTCCTTGTGCTGTGGGGATAGGGCAAACAGCAAAGTCCCCCCAGACACTCCTGGTGACAGCAGGGACACTCAGGGTCTTGTGTCTTCAGCTCCCAATCAAAGACCAAACACCAGCTCAAAACCTTCGTGAGGAAGAGCAGCTCACATTTTTGTTTGGAGCTGACAGGAGAAGACTCCTACTTCAAACATAAACTTTCCAGAGAAGGAGGTTTTATTCTTTTAGGGAGCAGCACCTGGAAAATTAATTCTGTTCAGAACATGAACTGGAGAAAAACCAGTTCTTATCCCAGGGCAGGACCCTTTTGGCTTTGGAGAGAGCTGCTCCCCGTGGCTGCTGCCCGAGGCTGCTCTCTCTGCACTCGTGCTGCAGCAGGGTTAAGGCTGGCACCTGCCAGTCTATCAGGCATCAGAACTGCACACACACTTCCAACAAAATGCTGAAATGATTCATCTGTCATCTTTCTGGATAATTATGTCAATATGCTGAATTTCCTGTGACACTGAGGAGAGCTTTCTGCGTTTACCAAGTCATTTACAACTCAAATTTAATTTCAGAAAACATAAAACTTCCTACCTGGCAAGTGCTGTTTGAAATTTAGGAGTGGCTTAGGTGCTTTGCTTGGTTTAACCACTCTCTGCCTGGGTTCAGGAAGGTGTTTAGGAGCAGAGTCCATGTCAGAGCACACCCTCAGTGTGTGAGTGACCTGTGGGAGCTGTGACACCGTGATCTCACGGTGACAGGACCTGGCAGCAGTGCCCGTGGTGGCCTTGGGCACAGCATTTCCTTCCACAGTCACTGTGTGCACCTCTCAGGACAGGCTGTGAGCTCCTTGGTGTGGGAACTGTAGGAAAGGAAGGAAAAAAGGAACTCAGAGACGCCTTTTGAAAGGCCTGAGAGCCCCTGAGCTGTGGCTCTGGCATATCTGCAATAAATGGCCAATTTCTGTTTTCTGGAGATGGCTTTAATCAGCTTTAAGGTACAAGTAATCAAATGAAGGTCAGGTTCAATTCCATGTTTACTCCAATTAGCAAGTGTGTAATATTTCCCACACACAGTGGAGGTGATATTATTTGATTTGCAGTGATTTAATGCCAGCACAGTGTTCCTGCTGTAGCACAGGCTCCTTTCCAAGCAGCAGCAGCAGCAGCTGCTCAGGTTTTGGCTGCTCTGATGCCATTCCCCAAGGAGCAGCAGCCAGGGGAGGTTTCTAGGCTGGGGTGCAGTTTGGTGGGAAATGTGCCCTGGGGTTCATTGTGCTTCACGAGGGAGGGTGAGACCCAGCCACCCCCGCAGGCAGCGCTGGCACCGCAGGACCCAGGAAACAGAAACGGGCCATTTATTGCAGATACACCAGAGCCACGGCTCAGGGGCTCTCAGGCCCTTCAAAAGGGATTTCTGAGTTGCTTTTTCTTTCCTTTCCTACAGTTCCCACACCAAGGACCCTGTTAAATTTGGCCTCTTCTGGCCTCAGTCCCTGTGAGGCAGCTGGGGGTGTTTGCTCTGAACTCCTCCTCTGTGCTAGTCTGAGAGCAAATCAGTGAGAGGCTCCAAGTCAGAACTACAATTGAATAGAAACATTAAAATAAGTGCAATGGTACAAACACAGTGACAGAGCCAGAATCCAGCCTGACAGCCTGTTGGTCAGGGGGTTGGCAGCAGTCCAGTTCGAGGGTGGCTGCAGCTCTGGGAGTGAGAGATGTGCTTCTGCTGGGGCAGGGATCCTGTGAAAGGTGCAGTTCTCCTCTGAAGGTCCAGTGCTGCTGTAGAAGGCTCTGGTGTTCCTCTGGGAATGCAGTGGAGAAGCTGCCTTGTGGTGTTTCAGATCCCAGATTCTGTCCAGGCAGGGATGCTCGGTTCCTGCCCTGGGCAGAGCATCTCCCACTGGGATGATGGAGTTTATCAGTGGCACTCCATGGCCCAGTGACAGGAGATATCCCTGGAGCACCAGGGACAGCAAAGCAAAGTGCCCCAGCCCCCCCAAGAGCCCTGGGGACATCAGGGAGAGCCAGGAGCACTGCCCCAGCCACCCCAAGAGCCCTGGGGACATCAGGGAGAGCCAGGAGCACTGCCCCAGCCACCCCAAGAGCCCTGGGGACATCAGGGAGAGCCAGGAGCACTGCCCCAGCCCCCCCAAGAGCCCTGGGGACATCAGGGAGAGCCAGGAGCACTGCCCCAGCCACCCCAAGAGCCCATGGAGGTGGAGATGGAACACACACCATTGGAACCTAAAACATCCTCCCACCTGGGCTTCCCTCTTGATCCCAGCCCCAGCTGCCTTTTCCAAGGGCTGAGGAGCTGGATGGGGCTGTGGGAGTTCAGCATTGACACTCCACTGCTCTGAAGGAATAAGAACTCACCTGAGGTTTTCCAGCGTGGATTTGCACCTTTGTGTGCCTCTAGAAATCGGGGATTAAACCAGGGCTGGAATGAGCAGCAGCAGGAATTGGAACCTCCCAGAGGGATGCAGTTTATCCGGGGTGGGGGCCTGGGTTCAGCTCCAGAGGGGCTGGGGGTGCTGTCCCTGTGCCCAGCTCTGCCCTGACCCTCCAGGGAGGGATGGCTGCGTGTGGGTGGCTTTGCACAAGTGCTGCAGCTTCATCATTTTGCTGCTTTAATAATTCACACAGCCTGGAGCTGGGTATAGAAAGGCTCTAATCCATTTTCTAAAGGTCACAGATGCCCACCCAGTAGCTGCACCATAAATAAAATCCCCTTCAAGTCTATTCTCAACTGAATCCCTCTTTGACATCAACACAAGCCTGATCCATTTTCTTTTTGTCCAGCTTTATAAATGTTGGATTTTCCCTCATAAAGAAAGGCTGGAAACTTAATCCCTTGATATTTAGCTGCCACAGATATTGTTTTGCCCTTGGTTTTTCATTTCTTGTCCTGGATCACACACGAGGCTGAGGGCTTGCCAGAGCCACAGGCAGGGGCTGGACAGGGCTGTCCCTGCTGGACACTGCTCCTGTCACTCTGTCACACGCTGTCACGTGCTGGCTCTGGGGACAAGGGTGCCTGGGCTCTCCAAAGGGCAGCCTGGCTGTGGAGAGGGCACAGCTGAGAGGGTCTGTGGGTCCCGTGGGTGTTGGGGCACCCAGTGCTGCTCAGGCCCATCCTGCCTGGCCCCAAGGCTGCCCAGGGATCCTGCAGGATGCAGCAGGCTCTGCAGGCAGGACAGGGACAGCTGCTGCAGGAGGGGTGGGAAGGACATCAGCATCAGGAAAGGCTCCTCCCCAGAGGTGCTGGAACTGCCCAGGCTCCCCAGGGAATGGGCACGGCCCCGAGGCTGCCACAGCTCCAGGAGCTGCCAGGGATGCCCAGGCTGGGATTTTCCTCCTCCTGTGCAGGGACAGGAGCTGGATTCCTTGTGAGTCCTCTCCAGCTCAGGATATTCCATGGTTCTGTGGTTCTCTGGTTCCACAGCGTGCTCCACCACGGCCCCCAGCTCAGGAGCAGCTCCCTGGGCTGGGACAGGGACAGGGGCAGGCGTGTGGGAGAGCACAGAGCCCACACAGGGGATCCTCCCTCTGGTACAACCTCCCAGCTAGTACCAGGTGATTTTCCTTCTGTCCTGGACGCTGCTGAGCTGTGAGGGTGTCCTTGGTAAGAGGCAGGGCAGGGAATGGCAGAGCACAGAAGATGCAGCAGTGATGGGGTCCAGCGCTGCCTGGATGTCAGCAGCAGCAGGGACATCACAGAGTGGGAAGTGCCACTGAAGGGCCTGGGGTGGCTGAGCGAGCAGTGAGCTCGGCTGAAAGGAGCTGGGGATTATCCTGCACTTCCCCACTGGGGACCTGTTCGGCCTTTCTAAAGATCACACTTCACAAGACCGTGATTTATCAAACCAGCTGCCCACTTCTGTTATTGTTACACACCCGGTGCCTTATTAACAGCTGCTTTAGGAGCTGCCTGGGGTTTGTTTGAGCCCCAGCGTTCCCTGTGGGTGAGTCACTGGTGTGGGAGGGGGGGGACCCTCCGTCCTGCAGCCAGGGGCCTGCAGAGAGCCAAGAGGTGAGGGAGAGGGGAGGCACAGACATTGTCCTCCCCCAAACACACCGGATGGCAGGAGGTGCCTGATGTCCCCACTGGGCAGGAGGTGGCACAGGTGATCAATGCCCTGTGGGGGCTCAGGCACAGGTGATCAATGCCCTGTGGGGGCTCAGGCACAGGTGATCAATGCCCTGTGGGGGCTCAGGCTGTGGCACAGGTGATCAATGCCCTGTGGGGGCTCAGGCTGTGGCTCAGGTGATCAATGCCCTGTGGGGGCTCAGGCTGTGGCACAGGTGATCAATGCCCTGGGGGGGCTCAGGCACAGGTGATCAATGCTGGTGGGGGCTCAGGCTGTGGCACAGGTGATCAATGCTGGTGGGGGCTCAGGCACAGGTGATCAATGCCCTGTGGGGGCTCACGCTGTGGCACAGGTGATCAATGCCCTGTGGGGGCTCAGGCACAGGTGATCAATGCCCTGTGGGGGCTCAGGCTGTGGCTCAGGTGATCAGTGCTGGTGGGACCACAAGGCAGCTCCTGCCAGGGGCACAGGGGGAGCTCGCTGTGCCTGGTGCCAGGATGGTTTTCTCACCTGAATTCCTGCATCCAGCCTTGACAGCAGTTGGCTGCTCAGGTTCTTGCTGGGCTCTCAGATGAGAGCTTTTTCAGCATTAGAGTCTATAACAAAATCCACCCACACCCTCCCTGTTCCCTTCCCCTCCTGAACCCAAAAGAGATGGCATTTTGAGGTCTTTGATAAGGAAAGCTTTTTATGGATGAACATTTGCTGCCTGTTGAGTGGCAGGTGTGCCTGGATCCAGCCCTGACCCTTTGCAGGGGATGGAGAGCTGCAGGCCTTGCAGGAGGAGGAGCTGCAGTGGGAGCAGGGGGGATGGAGCTGGCTCAGGGTGACCTGGGCTGTGGAGAAACGTTGGAACAGGCTGCCCAGGGAGATGGTGTGTAGGGTTCCACTATGGGGGTTATAGAAAAGCAGCCCTGGAAGGCCCAGAATTGGCCTTTTCCATAGAGGTGACCATGGAAACACATCCAGCTCACCTGAGATGGGCTGGCCAAAAGAATGCTGGGTTTGTGACCTTCTGGAGCAATTGTGTGGGAATATTGTGGTTTGTGCCCTTCCAGGGCATTGTTCACCTGTTCCCATCCCAGGGAACATCTGGGCAATGCTGGGCTGCATCTTTGCTGTTTGGGTGAGGTTCTGTCCTGTTTGTGTGCTGGGATTGAAGGGATTGTCACTGCTCAATGAAGGTCTCTGCCCTTCTCCATCCTGTGTGGGGTCCATGCCCTGGTGTGAGCACTGCAGTGGTGGAGTCCCCATCCCTGCCTGGCGGTGTCCAAGGAATGCCAGGGTGTCACCAGTGCTCTGCTCTGCTCTGCTCTGCTTGGCAGGGTGGCGTTTGGTCAAAGCCTGGACCTGGATCTTGGATGTCTTTTCCAGCTGAAAGGATTCTGTGATTCTGTGAGACTGCATCACTGAATTCCATAAACATCCATCCATCTGCAAGGACAAAGAGCAGAGCGCTTTGGCATTGATCAGATCAGTAATTGGCAATGTGATTGTTGTTCTGTTAGCTCTGCCCCTGGGAGAGCCTCCCCTTCTGCTGGCAGAGGTTCCTCCTGCCCCCAGTGCAGCCCACAGGGCCAGCATTAAAAACCCTCACTTTTAAAGTAAAAAACCCATCCTTTGTCACCAATGATAATTATAAATTTCAGAGGCTGAAATGTGACCAGCATTTGGATCTTGTTTTTGTTCTGACAAGCCATCACAGCACACACCCCCAGCAGCTCAGAAATGGAGCTGAAGATGGGAGGTTCCAGCATCAGATGCAGCTTTTGGCAACAATAAAATAACAATAAAATTGAAGCTGTGCTGGACATCGAGGTCAGCTCCAGGTCTGGTGAGCAGCTCGTGAGTTTGGGATGTTGTGTTAATGCTCACGGTTGGACAATCCAATTACAAACCACTTAATGTCATAAATGACAGGGAGCAATGTCCTCAGCTCCTGTGACATGATGGATACATCAGCATGATACAGCAAATAGAGTTTATTAAGGAAAATACTGCCTGCCTTTGTCCAGAGCACTGTGGGTGTGCCCTGCTGTTACTCTGGGCTGTGCTGGCTGTGCAAGGAGAGTTCCTCCTCTTCTTCACAGGATTTTGCAGCATTCACACCAGGGCATGGACCCCACACAGGATGGAGAAGGGCAGAGACCTTCATTGAGCAGTGACAATCCCTTCAATCCCAGCACACAAACAGGACAGAACCTCACCCAAACAGCAAAGATGCACCCAGAGTGTCCCCAATCCCCTGCAGCATTGCCCAGATGTTCCCTGTGATGGGAACAGGTGAACAATGCCCTGCAAGGGCACAAACCACAATATTCCCACACAATTGCTCCAGAAGGGCACAAACCCAGCATTCTTTTGGCCAGCCCATCTCAGGTGAGCTGGATGTGTTTCCATGGTCACCTCTGGGCCCAGGGAAAGGCCAATTCTGGGCCTTCCAGGGCTGCTTTTCCTATAACCCCCATGGTGGAACCCTACAACCCTGTGCCACAGGGCAGGGGCTTCGTGTGGGCACTCCAGGTGCTTTTATCCCTGCCAGTTCTCCTGCCAGCCTTTCTCCTTTGAAGTTGCCTCTTTCCCTGTTTTCTGAGGCGGTGATTTGCCTTGTTCCCCAGAGGAACTGTGGTGGTGGACTGTGGAGATGGGCAAGAGTGATGCCTTATGAAAGGCTGCCCTGAAACAGAGGCTGGACAGTGTTGGGTTCCACTGTGTGTGTTCTAGGAAAGCAGCCTGGAAGGGCCAGAGGTGCCCAGGAAGCACATCCAGGGCACCAGGGATGGGCATGGCAAAGAGGATCATGGCTTTGTGGCCTCTGCACCCATTGTGTGAGAGGATTGTAGGGTGTGACCAGGAAATACAGAACGTGTTGGAGAGCAGCACAGGTGTTAGGGTGTGATTTCTGGTGGGTTTGGGCTCCTTCCCCCTGCTCTTTCCATGGGTGATGCTGTTGCCAAGCCCAGGGTGAGGGGTGGGGGCCCTCAGGTGCAGCCCAGCCAGGGTGAAAAGGCCTGGACGTTGTTATTTGTGCAATGTGCACAGCAAAATCACGTCTGTTCCAATAGTTCCCTAAAATTAAAATATCAGGAGTGAAAATGTTGATGAATTCTAAATTTAGTGCTTTCCATTTTCACACCAACTGGCCATTTTGTTCTCTGAAAGAAAGCTGTAACTATAGGATCACTTTGACAATTGCAAATTAGCTGTTCTTATTTCTTCTTAATACTTTTTTATTCTTTCTGACCCATCACATTTGGGATAGACTGTACTTTATCTGTATGATCAGGGATTCTACCTCCATTCAGAAAACATGCTGGACTGTAAGTCCGTGAGGTTTTTTAAAAGAAAGAAAAGCATGGAAAGAAACCATATTTATTGAACAGAAGCCTTTTGTGTCTGTGCTTTCCACCCTCACCTCCCGTTTACTTACTATTTATGTCCAAAATCCACTGAGATTCCTTCTGTTCCTGTCGTTCTCTCAAGGAGTTGCAGTGAGATTGTTGTGCCGTATTATTACTTTTGATCTAAAAATTCTTCTTAAAAGTAAGTGCTAAAAATTCCTCTCAATAAAGGGCAGTGCAGCATGAAACAGCTCTCTGTTCTTGTACAGCAAGAGGTGCAGTTGAACCAAACCTCACTGAAATCACCCACTCCTGGCTGCCAGCTGGGCCAGTGCTGCTTGCCAGGGTGCAGGAGCTTGGGCCACCTGTCCCCCACGGTGGCACTGTGCCCCCCGTGTGCCCCTTGCTGAGCTCTGGGTGGCTGCTGCATCCTCGGGCTCTCAGATCCATCAGCTCTGCTCTGCAGCTCCACTTTAGCCCTGCTGTCATCTCTGGGCTTGGCACAGAGGCTGTGATTGCTGCCCAGAGCAGCTGGGGCTGCCCCTGCATCCCTGGCAGTGCCCAAGGCCAGGCTGGACACTGGGGCTGGGAGCAGCCTGGGACAGTGGGAGGTGTCCCTGCCATGGCAGGGCTGGGCTGGGCTGGGCTGGGCTGGGCTGGGCTGGGCTGGGATGGGATGGGATGGGATGGGATGGGATGGGATGGGATGGGATGGGATGGGATGGGCTTGAAGGTCCCTCCCGACACAAGGCATTCTGTGATTCTCTGGTTCCAAGATTTGCTGGGCTGGGCAGAGGAGCCCCATCCCTGGAAATACGGAGAAATACAGAGTGCATTTCTTGGTAACTTGAGGTAATGAAGCGCTGTTTGTTTGCTGGAAAGGTTTGTGAAGCTGTTGGAGGCTCCTTGGGGACAGGCAGCCCTGGTGGGACAGTGACTGGTGGGGCAGTGCTGGGGCAAGGAGAGCAGCCAGGAGGAGCAGGGGTTGTTCTGTCTGTCTGTCTGTCTGTCCAGGCACACACAGCCCCTGTGGCCCCACCCTGGCAGGGATCTCCATCTCCCCAGCCCCTCCAGCTGCTCCTGCAGTGTAGGGTTCCACAATGAGGGTTACAGAAAGCAGCCCTGGAAGGCCCAGAATTGGCCTTTCCCTGGGCCCAGAGGTGACCATGGAAACACATCCAGCTCACCTGAGATGGGCTGGCCAAAAGAATGCTGGGTTTGTGACCTTCTGGAGCAATTGTGTGGGAATATTGTGGTTTGTGCCCTTCCAGGGCATTGTTTCCCTGTTCCCATCACAGGGAACATCTGGGCAATGCTGCAGGGGATTGGGGACACTCTGGGTGCATCTTTGCTGTTTGGGTGAGGTTCTGTCCTGTTTGTGTGCTGGGATTGAAGGGATTGTCACTGCTCAATGAAGGTCTCTGCCCTTCTCCATCCTGTGTGAGGTCCATGCCCTGGTGTGAGCGCTGCACTCCAGGGCTGCTCCCCTCGTGCAGCCGGCTGGGAAACCCCAGCTCAGTGGAGCCAAGGGAAATTCAGGATTTGGCTGCGAGTGGCACTGATTCCTCCTGAGGGTTTTGAGCTGTGAAACACGAGCATCCCCTTTTTCTTGGCTGGAAAGAAAGACCTGTGCTTGTTTCCCTCAGCACACAAGGGAAGCTCTGGTGCCTGGGGGCGTTGTGGCAGCGGCACAAACGGGGACATTGGGGCCACTGCTGCCAGGGCTGTCAGGGCTGCATCACCGTGAGGGATGAGGCTTTTCAAAACAGCACAGCCAGGGTTCTAGCCTTGAGGTCAGGGAACTTCAGCATCAATTTACGTTCAGAGATTAAATAAGGCCCTCCAATCTTCACTGGAAGTAATTAGATTTCTTTCTGTTCCCAATATCTGTCAAATACGTAGCTAAAAAAATTAATTTTGCCTCTTTAAGCAGCCTATCAACAGAATGTGGTCACGGCCATGAGGAGAGATGGCTCCAAATATTAGACATAACTCAGAATATCCATCACCCCCAGGAAAACACTGCACAGTTTATTCAGCCAATGCTCATTAGCTGCATTAGCTCATTAGTGGTTGTGCACAGGAGTCCAGGTCCTCCTGTGGATCTGTGGATCCTCCTGGAAATCTGCTGAGCTGGAGGAAATGGTGGCTCCAGGTTTGGATCCATCCAAAAAGCAGAAAGATGGGTCACGGTGTCTTCAGGGATCTCTGCAGGTTGGTCTGAGCTTTCATCATTCTGCTTTAATTATTGAAACAGAAAAGCCCAGCAGAGCTCTCTGAGCATGTGATTGAAGCCAGACAGAAATGGAGATGCCCAAGAGGCTTTCTGCAGGAAGTGTGGCAGCTCCAGAGCTCATCTCCTGGGCTGAGCTCCTCCCTGCTCTGGGCAGAGCTGTCCTGGGAGCACAGCCCTGTCCCCTTCACAGCCTCCCCATGGCCTGGGGGTCAGCAAACCCACTGAGGTGTGCTCAGGGCTGTGGCCAAAGGATGATCCCAAATATCAACATTTCTGTTTTGCCACTGAGGGAAGGCAGCAGGTTTGGGGTGTCTGGCTGGTGCTGAGGCCGTGCAGGGGGAGGACCAGGACAAGGAAAAGCACGGGAAAACACTCTGCTTTCCTTTTTGTTCTTTGGGTTTCTCTGCTGTCACTTCTTCAGTTTCTCCTTGTTTATTTGGATTAGTGTCTCTCCCGAGGAAAAGAAATCTACACGTGTTTTGGAGCTGCAAGTCAAATAATCCCCCATATCCAAACTCAATTACAGAGACATCTGCTTAATGTCTGATGGGACCTGATTTTCTCAGTGTGACATTAAAGGGAACTGCTCACTCTGAACCACCTTAAATTCCATTAAATCACAGGATTCAGACCCTGTAGATAACGTTCTGCACTCCCCTTCCATGATTTCTTGCAGGGAAATTAGGAAATGTTCCCTGGCAGGCAGCAGCTGCACGGCCCCAGCTCCGTTTGCAGGGTACCAGTGAGGAGAGATGTTCCTGACACACTCCAGCCTGCTGCTCGTCCCATCGTGTGAGCAGGACAGAAAAAGGCTCATTCTGGGGGAAAAAACACAAAAAAACCAGGAGGCTGAGCCTTGCCTGTGCTCTGAGCCCCTCCAGCTGCACCTGCACGTGTGGCTTCCTCTGGCAGCACAGAGTGCTGGGGACACCCAGGGGGGACACACAGCCACAGGGCTGGGGGGACACAGAGCCACAGAGGGGACACAGAGCCACAGGACTGAGGTGACACAGAGTCCAGGGCTGAGGGGACACAGAGCCACAGGGCTGGGGGGACAGAGAGCCACAGAGGGGACACAGAGCCACAGACTGAGGGACACAGAGGCACAGAGGGGACACAGAGGCACAGGATGCTGAGGGGACACAGAGGCACAGGGGATGCTGAGCCCCAGGGAGGCTGAGGGGACACAGAGGCACAGAGGGGACACAGAGGCACAGAGGGGACACAGAGGCACAGGGGATGCTGAGCCCCAGGGAGGCTGTGGGGCTGCAGGACAAGCACAGGAACACAATCTTAGGACTCCAGACTGAAGCTGTTGAGATTGCCCAGAGCAGCTGTGGCTGCCCCTGGATCCCTGGAAGGGTCCCAGGCCAGGCTGGAGCAGTCTGGGACAGTGTCCCTGCCATGGCAGGGGTGGCACTGGGTGGGTTTAATGTCCCTCCCAACGCAGAGCAGTGTGGGATTCTGTGATCTCTGGTACACAGCACACTCAGGTGCTGTTGGGAACAGCAGATGTTATTTTGGGTCAGAAGCCGTTTTTGGCTCTAGCATAAGCAGCTGAGAAAGAGATTTTTTATGGAAGTGTTGACACGACCTGGAAACACCAACAGGCTTGCTGTGAATAAAAGTTTCATCAGCTGCTGTTACAACTTGGCTGCAGCAAACAGCAGTGCTGCATAAAAGAGATTTTAATGATTTATGGTGTTCTGACAAACGAGCCCATCAATCTTGGGGAAAAGCACAGCTTTTCAGCAGGGAAAAACTGAAGTTGTAAGGCTCCATGGAAAATATCTTAAGGAGTGAACTGTGGCAAGGTGTCTGGAAACAGAAACAAAATCAGCACTTAAGGATGTGAAGGCAGATTTGTCGAGCTGATAACCTGGTACTCAGAGCGTGGCCCCTGAGGGTCACACTTGTTTGGCTGCCACTGCAACTTTAGAGGTGTAGATGGGATATTGGGCAGGAATTGTTCCCTGGCAGGGTGGGCAGGCCCTGGCACAGGGTGCCCAGATTTGCTGTGGCTGCCCCTGGATCCCTGGCAGTGCCCAAGGCCAGGCTGGACACTGGGGCTGGGAGCAGCCTGGGACAGTGGGAGGTGTCCCTGCCATGGCAGGGGTGGCACTGGGTGGGATTTGGGGTCCCTCCCAGCCCAAACCCTGCTGTGAGCCCGTGCCTCTGTGAGCTGCAAGGAAAGGCTGGGGAGTGCAGTTGCCACAGCCAGCAGCCCTCACCTGTTCGTGTCCCCAGGCTGGGTGAGTGTCACACGGAAAGGTGGCCGTGGCAGTGGCAGCAGATGTCCTGGTCCTGCACTGGGTCTGTGTGCGCTGGAGGAAACGGCTGGGAGAGACTCTGCCAGAGACACTGCTGCTGTCAGAGCTGCTCCCAGGACTAAGGGCTGCTTAAAGAGGCAGCAAAGGGTTTTGATTGATTCCAAGTGTGTTTTATTCAGGATCAGACAGAGCTAGAGCTCTGTGTCCTCACTGAGTGTGGGGCCAGTGTCACTGTCACTGTGTCACAGTGTCACCGTGTGCAGATGCAGCCCCAGCCCAGCACTTTGGTGCCACGAGTCCCTCTGAGTTTTACCAGACCCAGTGCCCACTAAGGGCAGGTCTGAAAGGATCTGCCGTGCCTAGAGCTCCCTCCCAGCACCAGCCCAGCGATGGAGAGGGGCTGCACAGGCTCCTGCAGGTGCTGGCAGCCTTTGGTGTTTCCAGCCCCTCGTGCTCCTGGCACCAAGCTCTGGGTCAGCATCGTGGAGGGGCAGCCCTTGGAGGGAGCAGCAGCATCCTGGAGGGGCTGTGAGCCTCCTCTGAGCCTGCTGGTGTAGGGGGAGCCCTTGGAGGCAGCAGCAGCATCCTGGAGGGGCTGAGTGCCCGCTCTGAGCCTGCTGGTGTCCGGGCAGCCCTTGGAGAGAGAAGCAGCATTCTGGAGGGGCTGTGACCCCTCTGAGCCTGCTGGTGTAGGGGGAGCCCTTGGAGAGAGAAGCAGCATTCTGGAGGGGCTGTGTGCCCCCTCTGAGCCTGCTGGTGTAGGGGGAGCCCTTGGAGGCAGCAGCAGCATTCTGGAGGGGCTGTGAGCCTCCTCTGAGCCTGCTGGTGTCGGGGAGCTGCTCCTGGGGTACCTGTGGGAGAGGCTTCCAGCAGAGCTGCACCCAGCTCTTCCCGTGGTTCTTGTGCTGAAGGAATCCCTGAGACTGAATTGTGTCACTGCAGACACACCTGCGAGGCAGCTCCCAGCTCTGTTCTCTTGGCTATGCCTAAAAAGAAATCTGATCAGCTGATTTTACCCTTAATATTTGTGAGAACTGTAGAACAAATGGTTATGAGCTTTTTAATTAGCAGTATTACACAGATGCTAATTACCAGGGAAGCATTGTATTTTAATTGCCAACAGCACCATCATGATACAGGATGGACACAAAGCTGCATTTGAATGCCAGGGAAGTAGTTCTGTGTCCTGGGCAGCTGTGGCCACGTCCAGAACAGAGTGATCCCTGTTTGCAGCTGAGAGATTAAATTATTTAATTATTTTTATAGACAATTAGCCAGATTCTGCCTGCAGTTCTTGGTGCAAGAGCAAAGCAGAGGGGTCCTGGGGATGCTGGGTGACAGAGATTTCCCTCCAGCCACTTTCTAAAGGATGGACACCCTGGGAAAAGTGAACAATGTCTTGGTATAAGAGCTGAGCCATTCAAGGAGAGCTCGGCTAAAGGAGATGAACTTGCTGGAAGCCAATATTGAGGTTATTCTTTCAGCAGTGCACAGGTGCATCGCAGCCCTCCTCACCTGCTTTGCTCTTTGCTCAGCAAACCTGTGAACACAATTGTCCAGCCTGTCCTTGCCCTTGCAGTCTGTCTCCAAAGTAAAATCTAGTGCTCAAAAACGAAAGCAGTTGTCAAAAAAGCTTGAGCTGTTTCTACATCGTGGTAGGGGCCTTCTCACTGCTCCTGGTCCTTCCTTCAGGATGAAAGCCTTGGTTCCTCCTGCTCCAGAGGCTGCAGATCTCCCGTTTCCTCCACACCCCCGAGGCTGCTGCTGTTCTCCCCCACAGCAGAGGCTCCTTTCCCCAGGCAGTCCCAAAGCCTGCTGATGCTGCTGGGTGCCCTGGGCACTTTTAGCTTAATGCTCTGCATTTCAAATGTCAGCCTTTATGGTGAAATGACAGCTCTGTGGATATTGGGGGATACAGGGAGGGATAAATACCCAGCAGAAGCTGGAGGAGAAATCAATATATGTGGGCAAGCTGCAACCACAGCAAAAAAGCATTTTTATAAACTAGAGCAGTGTCTGGCCATGGCTCAGGACTGGATTAAGGTGTTTGATGTAGGTGTGTAGTGCAGGCTGACTCTAAGCCTTGACTCTGCTCTAAACACAAAAAGGGTGAAATCCAGGTTTGCACACAGATGTCCCAGTGGCTGTGAGCCCAAGGCTCAGCGTGTCTGTGTGGGGGAGGATTACAGGGCATTGGGCTCGTCTTACAGAGACAGAAGCCAAGGAAGGAGAAATTCAAGAAGGAAACCCAGTGCTCCCAGTTGAGAGCCAAAGGCAGATCCCTGAGTGAGCTGTGGGTTTGTGCAGCAGCTGTGACAGGGATGTCCCTCAGGGGGTCATAGCACCTCCACTTGGGGTGACCTCTGCCTGTGCAGAAGGGAGCAATGGCTTTGTGCAGCGATCCCCACTGTTCCCAGCTGCGTGGATCCCGTGCAGAAGGGAGCAATGGCTTTGTGCAGCGCTCCCCAGTGTTCCCAGCTGCGTGGATCCCGTGCAGAAGGGAGCAATGGCTTTGTGCAGCGCTCCCCAGTGTTCCCAGCTGCGTGGGTCCTGCCCAGAATGCAGCCACGGGCTTTGTGTGAGCCCAGGAAACTGCGCTGGCCCTGCACAGCGAGGCTGAGCCAGGACATGCTGTTAAATCATTGACTGCGTGACCTCTCATCTGAGAGGGGATTTCAGCCCCGGGAATTCCTTCAGAGCCAGCAGGGCAAAAAGTTGTGGATTTCTAAAGGAGAAAAGGCAGAGCCCGCTGGAGGAAGAGTGCCGGGCCGGGCAGGGCAGGATTCAGAGGAGCTGCCGGCTGGGGTGACACTGCAGGCGTTGTCACCAGGGTGAGGGGGCCCGGGGGTGTCACCTGCCCGTGTCCTGGCCGGAATCGGGGCTGGGGTGACAGTGCAGGTGTTGTCACTGCTCTGGGCAGTGCACACTGACCCCTCCGGCAGCGGGGGAGTGCCCGGGGTGTCGGGGCTCTGAAAGCTTTTCTGTGCCGTGTCTTGAGCAATCCTCTCGCAGCTGCTGCCCGCCCTCTGCCTCGCAGCGCTGGCTCCGTGCCACTCGTGTTCCTAATGGCTGTATTTAAGCACCAAGCATTCCCTTTGTGCGGCTGCACTGTGCGGAATGAGGACACGCTCATTTCTGCTTCTTGCCTTGCTCCGCATTGTAGCCTTGCCTGAAAACGCATTAATTTTAAAAATGCACTCTTGACTTGTGACCAAAGGGATGTTTGTTCCTTCCCCGGGAGCAGATGCACGGACGGAGAAGCACAAAAAGAAAAAGACGTGTCTTGTGCCGCTGACATTTTGGGGGGACACAAACACATCGATGCCTTTCTGTAAGCAGGGGCACCTCAGGAATGGTCGATGCCTGTGACAGGGGCACCGAGGGGCCGAGCCCAGCCGAGGCAGCCCCGGCACCGCTCCTGGTGGTGGTTTTGTGAGGAAATTAATCCACGAACACTAGAGGTTTATGTCCAAAAAGGAGACCGAGGAGTCCTGTGATTTTATTCGAATAAAGGGAGAGGCCGTGTGGCATTTCCCCTGGGATCTCTCAAATTTTGGAGGTCGCAGCCTTCCTTTTATCCCAATTTTCCGACCTCAGGCCCTTCTCTCTTTGCCCATTGGCTGAGACATTTGAGAGGTACAGACTTCCGAGAACTCCTAAGACCCCCCTCTAATGTATAATTCCCCTCCTTTGTCTTTCCCTTATGGAATTTTATGCTCCTTCTCCTTGTTTCTTTCATATTCCAATATTCAGATTTATTTATCAGCACACCTGTGGTTTGTTTGTAAATGGAAATCTCTCTCCATTCATCAATCAATGGAATTCTTCCCACTGTTTCTTTTGTCTCTGGGTGCCAGTCTTGTCTACCAGACGCTCCCAGTTTGTTTGTGAAGACAAGTTTCTCATTCCTTTTAGTTTGATTTGGGTCAGACCCCGACAGAGAGCGGTGTGCTGTGATCAGAGCCTGGGGGTGTGCTCCGAGCGCCCATGGGGATGGGGCTCGCCGTGCCCTCGGGCAGCCCCCGCTCGTTCCTCGGGGCTCAGCTGCAGCACGGGCCTCTCCGCTGACATCCCCTTTTCCCCCAGAAATCAGCGAGCAAACACTCCCAGAGTGCCGGGAACTGGCGCTGCTGTGTGTGGAGGTGATGCTGCTCCATTGCAGAAACTGTTTATTACAATTACAGGGTACATGAAGCTTTCATCGCGTTCTCATTTATTATCCCGGGCTCCCGTTTTCACTGTGGAGAAACGAGACAAATGACATCAGAATAACATGCAATACTCATTAAAGTACAGCAAGTCACAGCCTAAAAAATAAACCACCTAGAAATTAATGAGCTTCCAGCAACAATGTGGAATAAACTGCCATCGGGGGAGAATGCTGCTCGGTGCCTCGATGGCTGTTACCCTGAGGTTTGTTTTCAGAGCAGTTCTACAGCAATGACCGTGTTTTAACGGAAAATTGTTGGGGCTTTGCTGCTCAAAGAATTTATAAAACATAAAGGTTTTTTTGCCTGGTTTATTGAGCGTACAGCCAATCCAGCCTGCTCTGGGCAGGGGCTGGATCCTGCTGGTGGTGTGCGTTGTGGTAGGTCGTTTACTATTAAGTTTGCATGAAGGAGGTTTTTTCCCTATGTTTTGAACCTGGAACAGTCCCTGGCAGCTGGAGTTGATGGGCTCTGCTCGCCCGGGGGTTCAGAGCCAGGGGAACAGCTCAGGTCACTCTGCCCACGGAGCGCCCTCAACGCGAGCTCTGCGGTGTGCAGAGTTACGGCAACACCTGATTTCCAGCTCTCGCCGTAACTGGAACGGCGGCAAACAGTCCCGGTAATTCCTGTGCATCGCTGATTGGGGTTTATCGGGCTAGCGATAACCACCCGTTATTTTGTCACCTCCTGGCGGCGGCGTGTCCCCGGTGCTATCACAGCGAGCACCATTAGCGCTGGCACATGGGTATCACCGGCAGCTCGGAGGCGCGGAACCTTCGCGGCTCCCACCTGTCTGCGGCTCCTGCCATGCACAGAAATTCCCTTTCCCTGCTCCACACGGTGGGAGCCGGCCCGGCTGAGCCCCGGCCGAGGCAGCGGCCGGACTGCCCGGGGAGCGCATCCAGCTCATCCTAATTACCGCCACGGCTGATAATTAAATGAGGGCAGACGTAATTATAGCAGAAGTAGACATGCCATTAGTTCGTTTAAAAATAGTTACCGTGCCAGCTAATTATCTCTTCCAGAAACAGTCACCTTGGTAATTAGGGTGTCATTAGCGGGGCTGAGGGAGGCACCCGAGGCCGGGGCGGGGAGCCCGTGCCAGCCCGGGGGGGGCTCCGGGGACAGTCCCGGGCTGTCCCCTTGGGCCAGGTGTTTGTTGTTGTAACAAATTTGCATTTTAGTCGCTTTCTGCTGTCCCAAAGGGGCTTATCTCCCCCTTCCGAGCACAGCGATGTGTAGGGCAGGTCAGAGGCACCCTGCGGAGCTGGGGAGCAGCGGGGAGGGGAGGCTGGACGGGAACCCCGCCGGTGCCGGACACCGGCTTCCATGCAGAGACAGCGAGCCCAAAGGTCTCTCGCACAGCTCCCAGACACAATTGTTGGGATGCTCTCCCTTTGGAATGCTCTCCCTTCGGAATGCTCTCCCTTCGGAAAGCTCTCCCTTCGGAAAGCTCTCCGGAGCCGTCCATCGTGCCCGGGAGGCGGCTGCGGTCAGCGATGGGCAGCGGGCTGGAGCACAGCCCTGCCCTGCCCTGCCCAGCCGGGCACGGCGCTGGGAGCGGGGCTGCTGCTGTCCGCAGGTGCCAGGTCACAGCCTCGGCATCAGGGATGTTGGAGGCGCCGGGCAGAGCGGGGCTCGGCTCCCAAAGCGGCAAAGGAGGGTGTGGAAGGTGCTCCTGAGTCGGTTCTCTCCTCCCCGCGCAGGTGTGCATCGTGCAGAAGCGGGACACGGAGAAGATGTACGCCATGAAGTACATGAACAAGCAGCAGTGCATCGAGAGGGACGAGGTGCGCAACGTGTTCCGGGAGCTGGAGATCCTGCAGGAGATCGAGCACGTGTTCCTGGTGAATCTCTGGTGAGCAGCTCCCCCCCGTGCCTCGCAGAGCCACTCCTGATCATTCCGAGGGCTCTCATAACGCCTGCAGCAGCAAATCACTACAAACAGTGGCTTTTCAAGTAATGGCTTCACTGTGTGTGCACTGGCAGAAATGTCCTCATTACTGAGCAACGTTCTAGGGTCTAATTTTACAAAACTCCTCAAATCAGGTTGGAATCTAACAAATAGCTCGTGAAATGCATCCTGTCTAGGCAGTGCCAGTACCGAAGGCTGCAGTGTGTCTCATCTGCCCTACACCCACGGACCCCTCAGCCCACCAGCATCCCTCGGTGTGCTTTGCTCCACGCTCACCGGCCAAATAAAACACATTCCTTTGCAGCTCAGACACATCATTATCAATTTTTGCAGGAAAAACTAATTTACAGTTTTAGAAAGTAGAGCATTATATCCCAGGGTCGTTGGCCAGTCTGGGGTGAGGCCTGAGGACCTGCTGCTCTGTGATCTGTCCTTTCTCATCCCCCTGCCAGTGAAGGGTCCCCTCCACTCCAGCAGTGCTGGGTGAGGGCCAGGCTGGTGGGGACGGGGACACTTCTAAAAACTGACAGAGTTTTATACCCAAAGTGATGGAAGTGGGTGATGTGTCTCATTTGTTTTGTTGATCCATTGCTCCAGAATAGCCAATTGAGTTAATATTGATATTTTTCCATTTTTTTAGCAATTGCAGCTGTTTCTCCCAACAAATAGTGAAATTCTGGTGTGAGCTTGCTCTCGTAGCAAACCCTTTCGGCTCACAGTTTTAGAATAAACCTACATTTAAGATGGGAGCAGAAGTGAGTGATTCATAAGTATTATACAATCCCACATACTCTTTCCTTGGAGCTGCAGTCACCAAATATAACAATGAGGGTTGTTTTGGTGTATCCCCACTGCTGTCAGTCTCCCGTGGGACCCACGGCACATTTAGAGAGGCGGTTTACTCCACAGTAAATATAAATCTCTTTTTCTGGTTTATCTGGTTAAATTAGCAGTTGTGTTTTCCAATTCATCTTCAGGATAGGCTGAGATATTTTAAGTAGGCTTATGAGATTGCTTGCAATTGAAAATGTGAAGTTTCTCTGACGTGTCTGGCCAGCAGAGCCTGAGCTCTGACATGGCACAGCTGCTTGGGGACAGTGACAGGGGGACATTACCTGGGACACTCATCTCTTCCAGGGAAGCACTGCTTAGTGTAGGAATTGCCCTAAAAACAAGGCAGCACCTTGAGCTGAACTTGCTTGGTTGGGAAGGAAGCAGCAAAGCTCCATCTTCAATTTTGGGCCCATCACTGCAAGGACACAGAGGTGCTGGAGGAATCCAGGGAAGGGAATGGAGCTGGGAAGGGGCTGGAGAATCCCTGAGGGAGCTGGGAAGGGGCTGGAGAATTCCTGAGGGAGCTGGGAAGGGGCTGGAGAATTCCTGAGGGAGCTGGGAAGGGGCTGAGCCTGGAGCAAAGGAGGCTCAGGGGGGCCCTTGTGGCTCTGCACAGTCCCTGACAGGAGGGGGCTCAGGGGGGGTCGGGCTCTGCTCCCAGGGAACAGGGACAGGAGGAGAGGGAACGGCCTCAGGCTGGGCCAGGGGAGGCTCAGGGTGGACAGCAGGGAAAATTCTCTATCCAAAAGGGCTGCCCAGCCCTGGCACAGCTGCCCAGGACAGTGCTGGAGTTCCATCCCTGGAGGGATTTAAAAGCCCTGTGGATGTGGCACTTGGGGACATGTGGCAGTGATGGCCTTGGCAGTGCTGGGAATGGTTGGACTCGATGGGCTCAGAGAGCTTTTCCAGCACAAACAATTCTGGGATTCTGTGCCCACAGTGGGACCATTTGCAGGTCTCCCAGGAGCTGTGTAATGCAGAGAGGGGAGAAGCCAGGCTGGGCTGATGAGCCCTGTGAGGCTCTGCCCTCCCTGGTGCTGCTCTGCAGTGCTCACACCAGGGCATGGACCCCACACAGGATGGAGAAGGGCAGAGACCTTCATTGAGCAGTGACAATCCCTTCAATCCCAGCACACAAACAGGACAGAACCTCACCCAAACAGCAAAGATGCACCCAGAGTGTCCCCAATCCCCTGCAGCATTGCCCAGATGGTCCCTGGGATGGGAACAGGGAAACAATGCCCTGCAAGGGCACAAACCACAATATTCCCACACAATTGCTCCAGAAGGTCACAAACCCAGCATTCTTTTGGCCAGCCCATCTCAGGTGAGCTGGATGTGTTTCCATGGTCACCTCTGGGCCCAGGGAAAGGCCAATTCTGGGCCTTCCAGGGCTGATTTCTATAACCCCCATGGTGTAACCCCACACTGCTCCTGCAGGTATTCCTTCCAGGATGAGGAGGACATGTTCATGGTGGTGGACCTGCTGCTGGGGGGTGACCTGCGCTACCACCTGCAGCAGAACGTGCAGTTCACTGAGGACACAGTCAAACTCTACATCTGTGAGATGGCCCTGGCCCTCGACTACCTGCGGAGTCAGCACATCATCCACAGGTACCTGCACGCCTCTGCTGCCGGGGGGGGCTGCCCAGGCTGGCTCTGGGCTGGGTTTCCTTGTCTGTGCTGGTCCTGGCCACCCTCTGGCTGCAGGTCCTGCCCCCCACCACTCAGGGGGAGTCTGGTGCTTCACTGGGGGGCTGAACCTTCCAGGGCAGGTGTTGGAGCCATTCGGGGCTTCACACAAATATCCCCAGCACTCTGTTACTCGTTTGCCTTGGAAATGAGGCCTGAACAAGTCTAATGCTTCCAGTTTTTCACCAAGTTGCCCAGGAAAAGCATATTTCTAGTCCATCATGAAGGGACTTGCCTCATGTCAGAGTATTTTTGTTTTATTTGTTCCTGATTTTTGATAGAGAAACAGTTTCAGGGTTTTTGTCATTGAGTCTCATCCCTGGTCTGACTGAGATTCCCTCTGCTGTCATCTTCCTTCTTTTCCCAGAGATGTAAAACCAGACAACATCCTCCTTGATGAGCAAGGTAGGATCACTCTGCTCCTCTTTGTTTGCTCCCTCGTTCATTCCAGGGACAGATTCTTTATAGTCCTGGGCCCTGGGCATCTTTTTACCTGGGCAGGTGTGGGAAAAGCTGCTCAGCTTTTACTGGGTCACGTTTGGTGAACATCCCAGTGCTCTGTAATGAGGGGAGGGTCACCCAGCTGGCCTGTCCAGTGCTGTGGTCAGCACGGGGTGGCAGCCCTGCCTCAGCCCTGGGAGTCTGGAGTCACTGCAGTCCAGTGCCTTGGAACACCCCTGTCTCGTGGGAGCTCCATGGCAGGAGCTCAGAACGAGAGGATCTTTAAGTCCCTTCCAACCCAAACGTTCTTTGCTTCTGTGTTTCCCTGTTGTCTTTTGCACTCCTGGAGCTCCTGGCCAGAGTGATTTGGCCAGAGCTGAAGCTGCTGGGGTTACTGGCCAGCTCCAAGGGTGATTTAAAATCAAGCCCAAAGCCCCCTACTCTTGAATCAGCTGGCCAGCCCAAATCCTGGCCAAGCTTTGGGATCTCTTGTGGCCATTCCATGGGAACTGCCCGTGTCTGTGCTACCCTGTCCGAGGGCAGAGGTGATGAAACAAATGTGTTCTGACTCTGCATTGCCACTGCACTGCCATTAATTCCTTCTTAAAATGTGTCTTTATTTAAGGTCATGCCCATTTAACAGATTTTAATATTGCAACAATCATTAGGGACGGTGAAAGAGCGACTGCATTGGCTGGGACAAAGCCATACATGGGTAAGAACAGTGGCTGCTCTGGTGCCTGTGTCACGGTCTGAGAGTGCCCAGGGGCCTGGGCTGGGACAGGGGCACCCACCGAATTTAGGGCATTGATGTTCGTGTCCAGGCCGTTCAGCAGAGTCTGATTGCTTGGAAAGGGGAGCTCCCAGTGTGAAGGCATCGTGGTTGGCATGTCAGCCATCCCATCCCATCCCATCCCATCCCATCCCATCCCATCCCATCCCATCCCATCCCATCCCATCCCGTCCCCTCCATCCTGCCCTGCTCTCCTCCTGTCTGGCCTTCTCCTCCTGCCCTGCCCATCCCATCCTGCCCTCCCCATCCCTGTCTGGCTCCAGCCTTGGGCTTGATGTGTCCTGGGGTCCCGTGGTTGTGCTGTCCTGTGCTGGGAGGGCTGTCCCTGCAGGTGGCTGCCATCCCAGCTCCCAGTGAGGGCTGGCACACGGCTGCTGCTGCTGCTGCTGCTGCTGCTGCTGCTGCTGCTGCCCTGCCTCCCCCAGCCTCCCCTGGTGCAGAACAATCACCATGAGCATTGTTCACCACCTTACATCAAATACTGGAACAGAGAACAACAAATAACCTGCTGCCTGTCATCCCTTTCTCAGCCCCGGAGATTTTCCACTCGTTCCTGAGCGGCGGCACGGGCTATTCCTTCGAGGTGGACTGGTGGTCCCTGGGGATCATGGCCTACGAGCTGCTGCGGGGCTGGGTAGGGCTCCGGCCGTCCCGGCCTCGCTCGTGTGCTCTGGCTGCCCACAGGGAGAGGGGACTCCTCACCTCTGTGCTCTTGTCCCCAGAGGCCCTACGACATCCACTCCAGCAACCCCGTGGAGTCCCTGGTGCAGCTCTTCAGCACCGTCAGCGTGCAGTACTCCTCGGCCTGGTCCAGGGAGATGGTGGGGCTGCTGCGCAAGGTCAGCCTGCTGGGGAGGGCTTGGGGATTGATGGGGGCATTGTCCTGATGGGGAGGGCTTGGGGATTGATGGGGGCATTGTCCTGATGGGGAGGGCTTGGGGATTGCTGGGGGCATTGTCCTGATGGGGAGGGCTTGGGGATTGCTGGGGGCATTGTCCTGATGGGGAGGGCTTGGGGGATTGTTCTAGTGGGCTGGGCTTGGGGGAATTGTCCTGCTGGGGTGGGGTTGGATCAATGGTCCTGCTGGAGTGGGTTTGGGGGAGTTGTCCTTCTGGGATGGAGTTGGATGAATTGTTGCATGGATTGTCCTTCTCGGGCAGGTTTGTGTTGGATGGGATGGCAGCTACTGTGTGAGCAGGACTAGCTGGAAAATTATCAGCATATTAATAAACTATGAATAAGAAGAGATAATAATAATAATAATAATAATAATAATAATAAAAAGGCTGGGAGAGATAGGGATGTTAAGCCTTGAGAAGGCTCCAGGGAGAGCTTAAAGCCCTTTCCGGGGCCTGAAGGGGCTCCAGGAGAGCTGGAGAGGGACTGGGGACAAGGCATGGAGGGACAGGACACAGGGAATGGATCCCAGTGCCAGAGGGCAGGGATGGATGGGAGATTGGGCAGGAATTGTTCCCTGGGAGGGTGGGGAGGAGCTGGGATGGAATTCCCAGATTTGCTGTGGCTGCCCCTGGATCCCTGGCAGTGCCCAAGGCCAGGCTGGACACTGGGGCTGGGAGCAGCCTGGGACAGTGGGAGGTGTCCCTGCCATGGCAGGGGTGACACTGGGTGAGCTCCCAGCCCAATCCAGTCTGGGGCTCTGTGGTGAATTGTGGGTGTTGTGTGTTCGTTATCCCTGTGATAAGACACACGATGTTTGATAGCAAGGGAAGCAAAAAGGCTGGGTTTGGAGTGGCAGATTCCCAGCTGGGCTGGGATCGTGCCTTGCAGCATGCCGTGCTCTCCATGGTCATTGTCACCTGTAAAGGCAGCACCCCTGGCTGGGATGGCAGGTGAGGTGAGGCTGCGCTGCAGCCCTGGCTGCTCCCTCTCACTGGTTCTTTGGGGCTGCAGCGTCTGACGGGGCTGGGAGAGCTCTTGGGGGGCCGCAGGTCTGGAATGCTCTGCTGCTTTCCTCGTGCTGCTGCAGAAAGCTGGGATGAGTTGGGGCAGCTGGTTTAGCTCTGCCTTGCTTGAGAACTGGGAAAAGCAGCTGCTGAGTTTGCTGTGGGGAAGATACGGTCGGTGCCGGCAGCAAATAAGTGCCTCTGATATGAGTTAATGTTGGGCGGGTAATTTGCATAATTAGGTTCGGTTTAATGAGGAGCAGCGCTGCTGGCAGAGGCTGCCGTGGCACGCTCAGCAGGTTTGCATTGCCATCTGCTGGGCAGCCGGGCTTGAGGGAACCCGGGAATGTGCCACAGCCCCCCCAGCCGGGAGGGGACCCCCGTGTCCCCCGGAGCGCTGGGACACCCCAGCCCCGTGTCCCTCCCCGGTGCCCTTTACAGCATCCCTGAGCTCGGTGGCTGCCTCCCCTGCCCTGGGCACTGCCCCCTTTGGCGCTGGACACAGAGCCAGTGCGGGCTTTATTTTCTGGAAGGAGCTGGTAACCACCTGGGCTGGAGTGTGTGGGACTGTGGCACGGTTTTTAGGGACAGCACCCTCCAGGGGCACTCTGGGGAGGTCCCACTGCAGGTGCCCATCGGTCGGGAGAGCAGACACGCTCAGCTGCTCCCCAGACCGAGGGGAAGGACTCAAATTCCGTGTGCTGTGGGAAAATGGCAAAAGCTGGTTCAGAGTGAAGGCCCCTGGATGGGGCCAGGGTGGGCACAGCTCAGCTGCCAGGAGCACCCCACTCTCAGGAGAGCTGGGACATGTGTGGGGCTCTGAGGATGCTCTGCAAAGTTCTCACCAGCTGAGCTTCAGGGCAGCTTTTCAGGCATGGATTTGTCTGGAAGCCCTGCCCAGAGCCTGTGTTAGATGCACCCCCACGTTATTTGTGCCCTCACATCAGACAGCAGCAGTGGCACACGGTGCTGAATCCTTGGAGAACCAGCCCAGCTCTCAGACTGGGCTCTCAGCAGGATAAGTGAGCACTGAGAATTTTATTCTCTGTGCTCAGTAATCCGTGTGGGATGGATGGATGGATGGAGGGATGGATGGAGGGGTGTCCCTGGTGTCACAGACAGGGTGTGAAACAGGACACGGGGAGGCTGGACTGGAAAGATGAGCCCCTGGAGGGATCCCTGTCAGGGGGAGCAGCACACAGGGTGGCAGTGCCAGGTGCTGTGGGGAGGAGCACCCATGGTGCCTGGTACCCGTGGTGTCACAGCCTCCAGAACACTTCCCCGGGTATTTTCCCTGTGGTAAGGTACCAGTGTCCCACGGCAGAAAGGCTCCTTGAGCAGCACGGGCTGCCCTGGGTGCCTTGTGTTCCCCCTGGGGCAGGAATGCTGCTCCCTCCTGTGCTTTAACCCCAGTGCTGTTCCCTCCCCAGCTGCTGACAGTGAACCCTGAGCACCGTTTCTCGTGCCTGGCTCACATCCAGGCCTCAGCACAGCTCTCAGGTGTGGTGTGGAGCGACGTGAGCGAGAAGCGCGTGGAGCCGGCCTTCGTCCCCAACGTGAGTGGGGGTGACAGTGTCCCCAGCCCGAGCAGGGGCTGCTCCTCAGGCTGGAGGAGCACTGTGGGAGCAGAGGTTTTCTGAGGGGGAGGTGGCTTCTGGGTCTGTGCCGTGCCTGACGTGAGCCGTGTCCTGTGTCCCGGCAGAAGGGCCGCCTGCACTGCGACCCCACCTTCGAGCTGGAGGAGATGATTCTGGAGTCCAGGCCCCTGCACAAGAAGAAGAAGAGGCTGGCAAAGAACAAGTCAAGGGATAACAGCAAAGACAGCTCCCAGTCTGTATGTGCTGCCTGGGGTAACACCCAGCTGGGAGAGGGCTGCCTTGGGGCGGGTGCTGCAGCTGCTGCTGCACTGCAGGAGCCGCGGGCTGATTTGGATGAAAGCATTTGCCCACTGGAGTCTTTTCAACAACTGAGCATTCCTCTTGTGGAAGTTTGCCCAGTCTTTGACAGCAGTGGGCACTTTGGAGAGTGAGATGAGCAGCAGAGCTCTGGGCACCCCGGTGGGCTCAGCCTCTGTCCCTGCTCAGCCCCAGGACTGGGCATGGGGCAGCTGCTCCCTGTGAGCCTCTGCAGGGACTCCCACTCGTGGGCTGTGCTCCCTCTGGGCTGACAGCACTCCAGAACACAGGATACAGGGATAAGTGAGTTATGTTTGTGTCGGGAGCAGTGTGAGCTGTGTTTGATGGAACGCTGCTGCCGTGGATGGCACCAGCCCCTGGTGAAAGCCAGCCCTGCTGCCTCCAGCTGTGGGGCTGAGGTTCAGGGGGCTGGGGGCTCCCTCACACATCTGGAGGCTCCCGCACACAGCTGGGAGTGCTGGGGCTGCAGGCAGCAATGAGATGCAAATGGGGCTGCTTATGCGTGTTTTGTTTCTCTTGAATAGGAAAATGACTATCTCCAGGAATGCCTTGAAGCTATCCAGCAGGACTTTGTCATCTTCAACAGAGAGAAGTGAGTGTGTGGGGTGCTCTTTTTAGGGAAAAATACTCCTTTTTCTGACTTCCCCTGGGAATCAGTGGCAGTGCCTGACAGCCAGGAGCACCTTGCTGCAGGCTGAGCCCCAGGTGCCTGTGGCAGCAGAGGAGCTCAGGTGCTGCTGTGTATGAGAAATGGTTCTGGCCACAAAGGGAGGCAAGATCAGGGATTATTAACTGCCATTTAATAAAATACGCTGTAGAGAGGCTTCTGGGATTTAATGTGTGTGTGACACTGCTTCAGTTCCCCCGTGGCACCTCCTCACCCCTCCTGCTTTTAGCAGATGATGTTTTGGGAAATGAAGGTGAGCAAGGTTGGACTCAGTGCTGTGGAGATCTTTTCCAACATTAATGATCCTATGGATCTGTTCTGTGTTAGACTCCCTGGTGGGAATAAGCAGGCAGTGCAAGTGCTGGATTAAAGCAGCTGCTTGCCCGGGTTTGGGGCAGTTTGGTCCCTCGGCAGAGCCTGGGGCAGGCTCAGTGGGGGACGGGGGTGGCCGGAGCCTGGCTGTGCTGGGGTACCCTGGCCGAGGGCTGGGTGGGTGACGCCTGGCAGGCTGTTCTGGGCCATTTCAGAGCAGCTCAGTGAGCTTTGCTGCCACGCTGGGCTCTGTCACCACCCGGTGTGAGCTCTGGGAGGGCTCCTCGTTCTCTGTGGCTCTGCCAAGGGCACCTCTGGAGCAGGGAGTGGCACCGGGGATCGATCAGGGAGTGGCACCGGGGCTCAGGGCAGGGAGTGGCACTGGGGATCGATCAGGGAGTGGCACCGGGGCTGGAGCAGGGAATGGCACCGGGGCTCAGGGCAGGGAGCGGCACTGGGGATCGATCAGGGAGTGGCACCGGGGCTGGAGCAGGGAGTGGCAGCGGGGATCGATCAGGGAGTGGCACTGGGGCTCAGAGCAGGGAATGGCACCGGGGCTGGAGCAGGGAGTGGCACCGGGGATCGATCAGGGAGTGGCACCGGGACTGAGAGCAAGGAGTGGCAGCGGGGCTCAGAGCACCCTGGCCGCTCTGGCAGTGCTGGGTCGGGGTCTGGCTGTGTGACCCCTGCTTCCTCTGCCCCCACAGGCTAAAGAAGAGCCAGGAGCAGCCGAGCGAGTCCGTGTCTGCCTCCGAGACCACCGACGAGGCCGAGGCTGAGCCCCTGCACATGTGCAGCTCCGTGTGCTCCTCGGGCAGCAGCTAGGCTGGGGCCAGGCTGCCCACCCTCACCTGCCCTCAGGTGTGCTGAGCATCCTCACCTGCCCTGCTGCCAGACAGCACCGGCAGCTCCCCTTGAGAGCTGGAGCACACCAGAGCTCCCAAAGGACTGCCCTTGTGGGGCTGGAGCACACCGGAGTGTCCCCAGGACTGCCCTTGTGGGGCTGGGACACACCAGAGTGTCCCCAGGACTGCCCTTGTGGGGCTGGGACACACCAGAGTGTCCCCAGGACTGCCCTTGTGGGGCTGGAGCACACCAGAGTGTCCCCAGGACTGCTCCTGGAGCTGGGACACACCAGAGTGTCCCCAGGACTGCTCCTGGAGCTGGGACACACCAGAGTGTCCCCAGGACTGCTCCTGGAGCTGGGACACACCAGAGTGTCCCCAGGACTGCCCTCCCGGGCTGTGCATCACCAGCCCGGCCCCGTGGCTGCCTGTCGGGGGAAGGTCCGCCCTATGCAACTTGTCAGGGGAGGAGATAACTCATTTAGACTTTCTGTTTTAATGTTGGGTTGCTGATCTGCACGTTTTGAATGCAGTGAGAGGACAGGGAGAGAAGCCGTGTCCTTGGGTCCCACAAGGAGCAGGGAGGAAGGCCAGGGAGGAGGTGGGAGTTTGATTTTGGCATTCCCTGTTCACAGATGCTGCTCTGGGGATGGGCAATCCCCGTGTGGGGCAGAGCAGCCCCAGCTCCTGGGAGCCTGCAGCTGTTTGGGTCCTGCAGCACAGGGATGTCCCTGGCACCTCCTTGTCCTCGTGTCACCCGTCACTTCCCTTCCCAATTCGAGGCCAATAAATGTTCTTTGTGCACTCTGTGGATCCTTCAGGGGCTGGGTAATGGCTCAATGTGTATTTGAGATGCATTTAGAATATTTTCTTCCGTGGTGTGGCTGCTGCAGGCGATGGGGAGCCTGGATGGGCTGGAGGGTCTGGCTCCATGTGCCCAGATTTGGAGGACACAGTTTGTCACAGGCTGAGGTTCTGTTGGAGGCAGAGTGGGTGACCTTGCAAGGCTGCTTGGTTATGAAACACAGGAATATTGTATTTCACCCTTCTCTTTACCTTATTTTCAGTGTAAAGTACAAGTACTGTATATAACTTGCCAATACCTGTCTTAACTTCTTAATAAGATGGGGAATACTCCCTTGCTCCAGCTGTGATGTTGCCTTTCTTGTTGCAGGGGCCTTCACTCTATCAGTTGTTCAAGCTGCTGCAGGGTGGATTTTGGTTCCTGTGGCTGAACCCGAGCCCTGCAGTGCCACAGGACTGCTCTGGTGCCCCAGGGCTGTGGTGGCACCACAGTCACCACCAAACCATCAGCAGCCCTTTGCTGCCAGGCCCTGCCAGGCTGCGGTGTTTGCATCCTTCCTAATTCCTCACGTAGGAATTCCTAATGTATTCCTGATGTAGAAGTGATGGGAGTTGTTTTTAACAGGTCAGATGCTGTCAGCACCAGTTCTGTTGTGGTTTTTGTTTCCATGAATAAACCAGGAGGGTGGAGTGGCATGAAATGATCTCACACAAGCAAGGACACCGTGTGTGTGTGTCTCCCACAGTTTTATGTGGGGATTTTATGTGGCTGAAATTGCAGAGGTGTTTCCATGGAAGCCTTCAAGGGTGGGCAGGAGGAGGGGAGCCAAAGCTCTGGGTCCAGCTGCAGGGTTATTTTCAGGGCAGGGCCAGGGGATGCTGGCAGGCCTGGAGTCCCTGGTGTCAGCCACGGCTCCTGCACACCCCGTGCCTCGTTAGGAGCTCTGTTAATGATGGCCCAGGGGCTGTGGCCATTCAGTGAGCGAGGGCTGGAGTCAGAGTGTCCTCCTGCTCCTTCTCCCAGCTGCAGGAGGGCACCAACCCTGGCTCTGATCCCAGGCTGTGCTGGGGGAACCTGCCCTCTCTGCCCCAATAACTTCCAGTCTCTTCACTGGGTACCAGGGGGGCCTGACTGCCCTCTCTCACCTGTCAGAGCTCACCTGTGTGCTCCTTGCTGTGCTGAGCAGCCCCTGCTCTCCACACGGGCAGCCTGCTCCTCTCCCCGGGGCTCTGCTCACCTCGTGTCTCCATCCCTCACCTCTCAGCTGGAGCACCAGCTCTGTCCTGGAGCAGCACATGAGGGTCAAACCAAGCATTTATTCAGGAGTTATGAATTACAGGTGATTTACTCCACCACTGTGTTTTACAGTGAATTCCATTGCACTGTTTAGCAGCTTCTGTAAAGAATGGCACATTTGGACTGTTGGAATGATGAGGAGCGTCACTGATTTCTTGACCAAACCATCCCATAGATGAGTGATGAAGACACTTCCTATTCAACCAGAAGCTCTCCGGCCAGGAGAGGTGTTGGTACTTACAGAACATGTGTAATTGAAGTTTTCATCACTTTCCTGAGGACAAGAGACAGGTGGGCCCTGAGCTGGGGTTGCTGTGTGTGGGGAGGAGCTGGCTCACTTCTGAAACGGAGCTTTCTCAGCCCAGACCCTCTCTGTGCCAGCCACCTTTCCCCTTGCAGCACCCCTCTTTGCCAGTGCATTGTGCAGAACAGCTCAGCAGCACCTGGCAGAACCAGGAGAGCTTCTGGGGGATGCCAGGGAACAGCTCCTTCCCAGGGGAAACACTCGGGGCTGATCCTGGGAAGCACCCCTGGAATCCAGCAGTGCATCTCCAGGGCTGTGCTGGGGACACTCCTGAACCTGAATCCCTGAGAACAGCCCCAGGATACAGAGCTCTGGGATGGTTGTGCTGAGTGGGAGACACACCATGAGCACAGCACTGAAGTGCTGGGTTTTGGTGTTAATATTTGGGTATAAGCTCAGCAGAGCCCGTCGGGGCCAGGGGTTCATTGACTCCTGTTTGCACTCAGTCCCTGGAGGAGAAATGACATGAACAGAGAATTGGAAAAGGGAAAAGTGACGGGAAACAGGTCAGTGTTACTGTCATTGTCAGAAGCCCTCTGGTGGCTCCAGTGCTCTGGGGTCTCCTGTCCCCCCCCTGTGCCCCGGTCTGGGCCCCCCCTGTGTCCCCACTGCTGTGTCCCTGTGACGAGCCAGGGCTCGGTCCAGATGGCCCTGCCAGGCTGTCCCACGCCTGGCTCACCCCATCCCCGATGGAGCTCTGGGGTTTGATGCTCTCTGCTCCCCGTGCCAGTCCCGGGGGTGTTCCCTGTCCCTGGCCTCTGGCACAGGCTGGGCTGGGGATGGGGACACAGGTGTGGGGACGTGGCAGGGTTGTGGTGCCCCTGTTGGTGCCCCTGTTCTGGCTGAGCCCTGGCTGCTGCTGCTGAGGTCATGGCACAGCCCTGGTCCCAAATCCCAGCTTGGAAGGTGTCACTGGCAGCTCTGGGTTACACCTCCAGCACAGCCAGAACACAGGAATTTTCTGTACATAAATATTTAAATACCTGTATTTTTTTGTATGACAGATTTATACAGCGTGTGCCATTATCTGCTGTGAAAAGTCTACAGCACCTATAAATTATTCTCCTTTAATCACTTGCCATGAGATTGTTTTCTTATCTCTGTTGTGTTAAAAGTTTTGCAAAGCTGCATATTTTTAAGTGTTTGCATTGAATTCCACAGCCTTCACTGGGAATTTTGTGCAGAAGACAAATGCCAGGTCAGGTCCTGATGTTTCTTCTGTTGCCAATTCTCTATTACTCCAGAGCTTGCCAAAAAGAGTCTAAGAGTAATAAAATAATAGCAAAAATACCAGTAATATGGACTTGACCCTGGACAGTGCTGAAATCTGCTGCCTTGGGAGGGTATTTTTAAAAATCATTTCAGTGCAGATATATGTAAATAGATCTTTGTATTTTATGTTAATACATTCCTGTAATTTTCTTGCATGACAATTTCACCACGTCACAGAATATTTAAGTTATGACAAGGCTGTGTTTTTGCAGATACTGCCGGAAGCCAATGCACATGTGGAGTAATAAATGTGTATTTTTAACATTGCCAAGGATTTGGTATCATTTCCAGGGTGCTGAGCTGTAGATGCACGAAGCATCCCAATGCTGGAATTCTGGAATCCAGCTGGAATCTGGGACACACCCAGCTACCACAGACAGGAGCTGTGGCACCATGAAATGCCTCAGAAGCAGGAGCTGCCAGGGGAACAGCTGGATCCAGGCGCTTCAGTGTCCCACTTTCAGTGTTTGGAATTCCAGGGAGGCTGGATCTGCACCCCGTGGGGCTGTGGGTGCTGTCCATGCTGGGTAAGGATGAGAGCCCCAGGCATGGCCACTGTCCTGGGACAGCTCTGCCCACTCTGCCCTGCTGCCAGCAGTGCTGCTGGCTGGGCTGGGAGCACCAGGGTGAGGCAAGGATGGTGGCAGGACCCTGACCTTGCTGTGGCTGGGAGCACCAGGGTGAGGCAGAGGTGGCAGGGATGGTGGCACATCCCTAAGGAGCAGTGCTGCTCTGCTGGGAATTGAGGGCTCCATCCCTAAGGAGCAGTGCTGCTCTGCTGGGAATTGAGGGCTCCATCCCTAAGGAGCAGTGCTGTTCTATAGGGAATTGAGGGCTCCATCCCTAAGGAGCAGTGCTGCTCTATAGGGAATTGAGGGCTCCATCCCTAAGGAGCAGTGCTGTTCTATAGGGAATTGAGGGCTCCATCCCTAAGGAGCAGTGCTGCTCTATAGGGAATTGAGGGCTCCATCCCTAAGGAGCAGTGCTGTTCTATAGGGAATTGAGGGCTCCATCCCTAAGGAGCAGTGCTGCTCTATAGGGAATTGAGGGCTCCATCCCTAAGGAGCAGTGCTGTTCTATAGGGAATTGAGGGCTCCATCCCTAAGGAGCAGTGCTGCTCTATAGGGAATTGAGGGCTCCATCCCTAAGGAGCAGTGCTGTTCTATAGGGAATTGAGGGCTCCATCCCTAAGGAGCAGTGCTGCTCTATAGGGAATTGAGGGCTCCATCCCTAAGGAGCAGTGCTGTTCTATAGGGAATTGAGGGCTCCATCCCTAAGGAGCAGTGCTGCTCTATAGGGAATTGAGGGCTCCATCCCTAAGGAGCAGTGCTGTTCTATAGGGAATTGAGGGCTCCATCCCTAAGGAGCAGTGCTGCTCTATAGGGAATTGAGGGCTCCATCCCTAAGGAGCAGTGCTGTTCTATAGGGAATTGAGGGCTCCATCCCTAAGGAGCAGTGCTGCTCTATAGGGAATTGAGGGCTCCATCCCTAAGGAGCAGTGCTGTTCTATAGGGAATTGAGGGCTCCATCCCTAAGGAGCAGTGCTGCTCAGAGGGGGAGCTGAGGGCTCCATCCCCACTCCTGGGGCTCCTCCATCCCAGCCGTGCTGCAGCAGAGCCGGGGCTGAGCCGTCGGTCAAGGGCACCGAGCGTCTCCTGGGCGTCCCTGACCCAGAGCCTGCAGGAAAGCTGTCCAAAGGAATTAGGGCCAGGCGGCGTGTGGCTGCCGTGGGGGGGCATTTCCCGAGGCTCTGGCTCCATTAGAGGCGGCTGCAGGACTCGGCTCAGCCTCTCCTGGCACTGGCAGAGCAGCAGAGATGCTGCTGGCTCTGATCCCTGCATTAGAAGCAGGCTGGGGCAGCTGTGCTGGCTCTGACAGCTCCCTGACACAGGGAATAAATGCAAACCCTCCCTCTGCAAGGGGAGGGCTGGCAGGCTTTGAGCCTTGGGATGGCTCAGAGGGCGGAGGGACCTAAACTGGGTGATGTGGGAGAGGGAGCGGTGTCTCTGCTGGGTCCTCACCAGCCCAGGGGGCCTGGCACGAACCTGGCCAAGTGTGGGAAAAGGGCATTTACAGCAGAGACCTCAGAACCTCCTCTGCTAAGTGTTTACAAGCTGGGGGTGTTGGGGTGTCTGTCACCCCATGGATGTTGGGGTGATGGGGAGGTCACTGCCATCAGACTGTGACTTCTGTGATTCCATTCCTTATGGAGTTCCCACTGCTGTAATTTAAGCTCTGTTCAGGAAGAAAAGAGATCATAGGATCATAAATAGTTTGGGTTGGAAGGGACCTTAAAGCTCATCTCATTCCACCCCCTGCCATGGCAGGGACACCCTCACTGGATGTTCATTGCCTTAGTGCAATTGCAGGGAAAATCAGAAAACCAACGAATGAAATTATGTTAAAATTAAATATAAAACATCCAAACAAATACATTCCCATATGCTTAATGCAGAAATTACTGCAGCGTTAAGCTGTGAAATGTAGGTCATATCAGATAATAAAACAGAACCCAACAAAAAATTAAATCCCTCCCTGGTTTACATTTATGGGCTCATTCCTAATTCATGGATTGATGTATCTGGGGCTGCCATATGTGTGGTTCCAGCTCCCACTCACAGATCAGATCCCTGCCTGTGCTGCCACAACCCCTGCTCCCTTTCTCTGGCTCAGGGCAGGAGACCAAAGCCCAGCAGTGCCCGAGGGAAATCGGTGTCTCACAGACACATCCCAACTTCTCACCAGCACCAGAACCAGCGTGGGCCCAGGGGAAACCAGCCCCCACCCCTGGAGATGTGGGTTTGTCTGCAAACCAAGGGGCAGGAGGCTGCAGGGCCCCTGCCCATGATGAGCCTCTCCCCCCTCCAAGGGCACCACAGGGACCTGCAAGCCAGGATGGGATGGTACAAGCCTCACCCAGAAAAACTCAGAGGAAGAAAACAACAAAACAGACTCGGGTGCATCCACCACTTCCACCATTTCATGGTTTCCAGCCAAGTTTATTCCAAGCAAGGAGCAGACAGGAACAGAAAGCCATTCCCGGAGGTACATGCATGGCTCTGTGGCCAGAGGTTCACTCTGTGTACACACCTTCAAATATAATAACCGGGCTGTAATAATCTTTATAAAAATGTGTGTCGCATGAACCTGGCCTCCAAATGAGCCCTGGTATCGGGTATTGGACTCACACCCAGCTCTTGAAAAACTGTATAAATAGTCTTTAGAAAACAAGGCTGACAGAAGGGCACGGGCCCATGGCATGGCTGGGTCCTGGAGAGCCAGCACCACCCTGCCCTGGGGGACAGGGCTGTGGCCACCCCTGAGCTGAGGGACACGTGGGGAGGGTGGCTCTGGGAGCACGGCCAGGGCGGAGGCTGGAAACCATGGAAGTGCTCGTGGGTTGGAAGTGCTTTGATGCGAGTGGGCAGTGGGAGCTGCTGGAGAAGAGCGTGATCCAGCCTGGACGTGCCTTCATTCCCGCCCCGCAGCCCTGGGCGCGCCACGGTGCCACATGCATGGGAAGGGCTTTCCTAGCAGCTAGCCAAGGGACACTGACAGGGAATCCAACTGGGAGCTACCGCAGGGACCGCTCTACTCTCTACCTACGAGGGAAGGGCTGGCAGAGCCGAGGATGCTCCTGCGTGGGAGCGGCCGCGGCCCTGTCCCGGCAGCGCAGCGTCAGGACAGCGAGGTGATGTTGGACCTCCCGCCCGGCGGGGCCATGATCTTCTGTGCCGTGCGCCGGGCAACGTGGTCATCGGCCTGGGAGCCTGGGGAGAGCAGAGAGCAGGGCAGCCCTGCTGGGTTCCACTGTGTGTGTTCTAGGAAAGCAGCCTGGAAGGGCCAGAGGTGCCCAGGAAGCACATCCAGGGCACCAGGGATGGGCATGGCAAAGAGGATCATGGCTTTGTGGCCTCTGCACCCATTGTGGGAGAGGATTGTAGGGTGTGACCTTCTAGGGGATTGTTTATCTTTGCTGTTTATGGGATGGCACAGCCTGGGGGTGGGATGGGATCAAGGGAATTTTCACTGCACAGTAGAGGGCAGTGGCCATGGGGCAGTGGCCATGGGGCAGTAGCCATGGGGCAGTGGCCATGGGGCAGTGGCCATAGGGCAGCCATGGGGCAGCCATGGGGCAGTGGCCATGGCAGTGGCCATGGGGCAGTGGCCATGGGGCAGTGGCCATGGGGGGGCACATGGGGCAGTGGCCATAGGGCAGTGCCATGGCCATGGGGCAGTGGCCATGGGGCAGGCCATGGGGCAGTGGCCATGGCCATGGGGCAGTGACCATGGGGCAGTGGCCATGGGGCAGTGGCCATGGCAGTAGCCACAGCAGCAGCCATAGGAGCAGTGTCAGCAGCAGTCCCAGAGTGATCTGGAGCAGTCTCAGTCTCTGTCTGTACAATCCTGAACTCTGCACACAGCACAGCCTGGGCTGAGCCGTCCCTGACCCTGAGTTGAATGCTGCACAGTCCCACTGCATCAAACACTCCAAATTCTAACATTTCCTTGGGAAATACTAATCATGTCATTATACATCTCTTTGGACACTCTACTAGCACAGCTTGGAATGGCTCGATTTGCCTGAACTTGTTAATTTTTCATTGCTTCTTTCTGGAAGATGTTATAAATGGCTTTCCTATACATAAATCTTGTATATAATAAAATGTGGGGCCTTGTAACATTTATCAAACAGTATGGGATACAAATACAGTCTGATACAAATACAAACAGCTAAAAAACCATTATGGAAGCAATTTTAGGGCAGAGCATTGGCTTTCCAAGCTCCCGACTGCAGAATGAATGATGCTGAATCACTGCATGCTCTGGCTCCTGGAAACAGAGCCCTCGCCAGGCTTTGTGTGCTGATAAAACCACTGTAGTGTAGGGTTACACCATGCTTACAGAAAAGCAGCCCTGGAAGGTCCAGAATTGGCCTTTCCCTGGGCCCAGAGGTGACCATGGAAACACATCCAGCTCACCTGAGATGGGCTGGCCAAAAGAATGCTGGGTTTGTGCCCTTCTGGAGCAATTGTGTGGGAATATTGTGGTTTGTGCCCTTGCAGGGCATTATTCACCTGTTCCCATCACAGGGAACATCTGGGCAATGCTGCAGGGGATTGGGGACACTCTGGGTGCATCTTTGCTGTTTGGGTGAGGTTCTGTCCTGTTTGTGTGCTGGGATTGAAGGGATTGTCACTGCTCAATGAAGGGCTCTGCCCTTCTCCATCCTGTGTGGGGTCCATGCCCTGGTGTGAACACTGCACTGTAGAACCTTCCAGAGCTTCCTGTGCTGCCCTTGGTCCCTTGGCTGCAGTTTCTGTGTCTGAGCCTTTCCCGGGCACTCTCCCCCCAGAGCCCCCCCTGTGCCCCACGTACCGGACAGGCTGAAGCCGGACTGGTGCAGGTTGCGCACGGGCGGTGCCGCGGCTTTGCCGGCGCAGGGCGCGATCCGCGAGGCTGTGCCGGGAGCCACCGCCCGCACGCTCAGCGGCACCTCGTGCACCGGCCCGTCGTACATCCCGCGGGGCACGCCGTGCACCTCGGCCAGCTGCAAGGGGACAGAGGGACAGCGTGAGGGGGATGGCCTCAGGGTGTGACAGGGAATGGCATCAGGCTGTGCCATCCCCCGTGGGGCACACTGTGCACCTCGGCCAGCTGTGAGGGGGACAGAGGGACAGGGTGAGAGGAACAGCCTCCATCCCTGCCAGGGGAATGGCCCCAGGTTGTGCTGGGGGAGATTCAGGCTGGATACAGGAACATTCCTCCATCGGAAGGGCTGCCCAGCCTGGCACAGCTGCCCAGGCAGTGCTGGAGTCCCCATCCCTGGAGGGATTTAACAGCTGGGTGGATGTGGCACTTGGGGACAGGGTCAGTGGTGGCCTGGGAAGTGCTGGGAATGGTTGGAATCGATGGTCTTAAAAGGGCTTTCCACCTGGCCTTGGACACCTGCAGGGATGGGGCATCTGCAGCTTCCCTGGGTGCCATGGCCACCCTGCAGGGAGCTGGTACAGCCCACGCTGCCCTCCAGGCACCCCAGACATCCTGAGGCACCCCAGAGCGGGGCTCCTGCCTCTGCAGGTAATCTGGGCTCCTGATCCCTGCTCTGCCTTCCTGCAGGATGCAGAATTACAGTGTCTGCAACAGCACAGTGAAAAGGGAAGGAGGACAGAGCTGTTAGGAAGCTCTTTCCATGTTTGCAGGTCTTTGTGTCTCTCTGGAAAGCCGTGCCAGCACACAGGAGGATTTATCTTCCTGCATTTCCAGCACCTCCAGGACACACACCCCTCACCCTCCAATGGCCGCAGAGCAGACACTGGGAATACAGCAACAGAAACTTCTCTAGCACAGCTAAGAGAGGAATTCCTCCCTCCACCTCAACACAAACTAAATAAAATTTTTGCTAGAAGTCATAATTTTGCTTTGTAGCATTGTAATAGGGTAATAAAAACGTCGTTATTAGCTCTAATATTAAGAATTCTTGATCGAGGTGCCAGGCAGCTACACGACAGCACACAGAAAGAAACAGCATTAATAATATTGCTGCTGGTGTAGCAGGATTGCCATCACAGAGAGATTGTGATCAAAACACAGCAAATAAAGCTCCTTACCCTGTTTCTTGCCTTTATCCTTTTATAAACAAAGTCAGGGAATGTCTTCCTAGGGATGAAGCGGCCTGAGCCCTGGGTGACACACAGATTCCCATCTTCAAGGACAACTCTTCCCTGACTTATGACCATGGTTGGGACCCCGTGGCACTCAGTGCCTTCAAATATGTTGTACTCCACGTTCTGGAAAAAGCAAAGCCAAATATTCAGTGCCTGAAGGATTTAAGAGGAGTCCACCAACGCTCCCCATTTTTTGTACGCTGCTCCTCGTGCACCATCAGGCAGAACTAACTAACCCCCCATATTTCAAATAGAAATATTCCAATGGAAAGCAAACTGGAATGGAGAAACTAAACCTTAAAAATGATCATATTAAACTACAGCAATAGTTTAATACTTTTATTAAATTATATTTGCATTATTATATTATGTATATATTCTTTATGGAATATTTAAACTATATATTATATTAATACCGTTATATATTAAACAATAGCAATAGTTTAATACATATTAAACTGTAACTAACACACATTACAGTTTAGCAATAGTTCCATACTTCAGTTCAGCACTTCCATTTTTCTGGTCCACAGCAAACACACTGACCTTCAGATTTCCATACCAGATGCTGACTGTCTTGAAGTGGTCACTCAGAACCAATCCCACCCCTTACAGCAACAAAATGATATTTTCCTTGTATTTTTAAAAGCGAATGCAAGGTCCTTCATCACTTTACCCACACAGACAACTCCTCCCCTGCGGAATGATTTGATCTTGCTAAGGACATGCATTGCTTTCCAGATCTCTTCCCACTCTAAAACCAGCCCCAGAAAATGGTTTTTAAAATACTGTACCAAATTGTGAGTTTTAGCTGAGATGATTTTGGTAGCCTTGGGGTTCCACAGCACCAGGTCTGCGTCGGAGCCCACGGCCACGCGCCCCTTCCTGGGGTAGCAGTTGAAGATCTTGGCAGCGTTGGTGGAGGTCACTGCCACAAAATCGTTCTCATCCATCTTCCCGGGGACCTGGGCAGGACAGGGGGGGAGCAGCACAGATGGACATGGCCTCAAGCCTGCTGTGGGCACCGTCCCTCCCCGGGCCAGACCCACTCCCGGAGTGCTGTCCCACCAGGACAAGCTGCTGGACCCAGCCCTGTGCCCACGTGGGGTGAGGGTCTGCACTGCCACAGGACTGGGGTTACAGGGGAAGGGGGATGTGGGGCTGAGCCTTGTGCCTGTGGGCTGAAGGATACGAGACACAGGCTTTATTTCCCTTGGACTCCAAAGCTTGAAGTCTCTGAAAAACAAGACCTTCACTGGTTGGCTCCAACTCCTGCACAGGCATCTCAGGGTCACTGAAGAGGGTTAAGGAAAGCCCAGTGAAGAAAGTCTGGAAGTGAACCTAACCAGTGCTATTTATCATCTTCATTTGCCATCTCAAAAAATATTCTATTTCTCTTTGAGCAAAGCCCACCTAAGAGAGGTTTCAGGGTGGCTCTGCTCCCAGGCTCCTGCTGTCTGCACAGGGACATCAGCTCTGTGGGATGCAGAACAGAACCCCCCAGGGATGCTGCTGGCAGGGAAGGGTACCCTGGGATGCAGGAACACAGGCTGATCCCCCCCTTGGATCAGAGCCCTGCTGCATGGCAGACACTGAGGTGACACAGACACTTGTCCCCACTGGTGGGGCCTGGGGTGACCAGGCAGTACGAAGCACAGCTGTGGCCATATCCCGTGGGAGAGATACCCTCTCCCCATCCACCTCCCCAGGCCTCTGATGAGCACGAGGGGATGGGAACAGCTCATCCCCCTTGGGAAAAAGTGCTGGAGAGACTCCCTGGTGACTGAGCGAGAACGGAGGGGGCTCCCCACACAGCAGCCTTTGAAGACACCACGAAGGCATCTCTGTCTCAGTCTCTCGCAGGCAGCTCTCTGAAGCTGCAGCAGTGTCTAGACAGTGTCACCCCTCTGGCTTGTGTGAGTTAACGAGGCTGTGACAGCCTGGAGCACAGGCACAGCTCCTGTGTGCAGCACCTACCACACACTTCTCCCACACCACGGACATCCGCTCCTCGACGCCGTTGGTGCCCTCGGGGATGAGGGTGAAGTTGTCCTTGCCCACGGCCTTCTGCGCGGTGGTGAA
Source organism: Eopsaltria australis (assembly GCA_034509425.1). NCBI lineage: Eukaryota > Metazoa > Chordata > Aves > Passeriformes > Petroicidae > Eopsaltria > Eopsaltria australis. The sequence continues at coordinate 22,125 of JAVTVJ010002281.1, read as the reverse complement.
GGTGCAGTGGGCGCTGCCGGTGACCTGCAGGTCCCCGCTGGGGACAGGACAGGGCAGGGCTCAGGGAGGGGGGCACTGATGGCACCCCCAGGCCGGCACAGCCCCCCTTGCTGGGCAGCCCACGGGGGCACCAGTGGCCTTTGGGCCCCACAGGCGATGCCGGGGCTGTCAATGGCATCAGGGTGGGTGTGAGCGGGATGCAGACAGGGCAGGTGTGCCCAGGTGTGGGTGTGGCACGGGACCCACCTGGACAGCAGAGTGCTGAGGTGATCGGGCGTGGTGGGGTCGGGGCTGATGGGGGGGGACGTGACGAAGGCGGCGGCTTTGGCCCAGTTCTTGCTCCAGTAGTGGGAGCCGTCGGTGCCCAGGCTGGCAGTGATGGGCTCCCCGTACACCACGGTGCCTGTGGAGCAGTCTGGGGATCAGGGGGCTGCGCTGCATCCCACGGGTGGCACCAGCACAGACACGGCATCCCCGTAACCACACACGACAGCTCTGCTTCCTTCAGCACTCCCAGCACCTCAGATCCTCGCTAATCCTTTAGATTATCTCACATGACTGGGAGACACTGCCAAAGCAAGTTCTGGACCTGTCTGTTCTCTCCTTACACCAGGCACTCACTCCTACAAGCTGTCATGCCTTCCTTTAGAGCAAACCTGTGTCTGTCTGGCAGCCCCCAGGCGGGGGGAAGTGGTGACTGTGCTCCCCTTGCACCCTGCTCCCCACAGGATTGATCCCAGCCCTTCCCACTCCACCCCCAGCCAGAATTTGGAGCTTGCTCCACATCTGTTTTTCATTCAGCTCATGCCAAACAATCACAAGTGGATTATTCCCCGTTTCTCAGCTGTGCCTGCCGAGATGGAAGTGTCACAGTTTCCAGCACATCCCCTCCAATCTTCCCAGCTCCAAGCAATTAGCTCTGGCACACCCTGCCATGGAAACCAGCACGAGCCTCAGAACGCTGACAGGGTGGTGGAGCTCGGAAGATCAGGACTTCTCAGACCTCTCAGCTAGAATGAGACTCCTGGCTGGCTTTAGAGGCTCAGTCACTGCCAGTGTGTTACCTTTCCTCTTGGCCTGGGCCAGGACGTCGGCAGCGCCCCTGCTCATGACCTTGGTGACATAGAGGGGGCAGTTGGCCTGCCTGGCGATGGTGATGGCACGGAACACGGCCTCTGCCTCCACCTGTGGGCACAAGAACACGGCACAGGTGTCCCAGCCCCTCTGCAGGGCGGGGCCCAGTGCTCAGAGCCAGGGCTGGTGGCGTTACCTCCTCAGGGCGGCTCAGGACGTGCCCCTCTGGCCCCGTGATCCCCAGCTCCAGCAGCCTCTTCTGCTCCTGGGGGTGAGGAGGAAGGAGAGGGCGGTCAGTGACAGGCACAGCCTGCCCGGAGCTCCACAGGCACAGCACACCTTGTCCAGAGCCACCCGAGGGCTGGGGGCAAGCCCTGAACCCACCCCAGCACTGGGACACCCCACTGACCACGGGGCCACTTCCCGGAGACCTGACCTGTGCTGCAGAGCTGCTCCTGCACGGGAGCTGCTGCGTCCCCACGGCAAAGGGAGAGGTGCTTCCCACCACCTGAGCCTGCTGCAGCTGCTCAGCAGCCCCGGGAGGAGGCAGGGCTGGGCACAAGGATGTGAGACTGTCACAGGGGTGCGGCAAGTGCCACCTCTCCTGAGCATTCCTGTCCCTTTGCACTGCACCTTCTGGCACAGAGGAAAGGGAACCCGTGGTGACAGATGCTGAGACGAGCTCTGGGATGTCCCAGGTCACTCATGTGGCACGTGAATGCGGATGTCCAGAGCACACACCTCACCCTGTCCCCTCTGCCCTGCTCCGTGTTGTGCAGCCTCCCAGTCAGCTGGCACTAATGCAAGAATGTAATCCAACACCTCGGAGCAGATCCCACAGGATCCTTTAAAGGACCCTGCTCTTAGGAGGATGCTTATTAGTCTGTATTCTTGTCACAGATCTCCTCCAAGATTGTCCCCAGGGCTCAAGTGTCACCACGCTGGCAGCTTACAGAAACTGCTGCAGCCATGAGCTGCCTGGGGTCACGTTATGCTCCACAGCCAGCTGAGGAACAGGTTTCTAGATGAAATCCCAGGAGGTGGGAATTAGCCTCTATCCTGTTTGCTCAAATAAACCCATTTGAAGGATTGGATTTGGCTTTCAGTTCAGCCTTCCTCCCACACCAGGCTGAACGCTGGCGTGACCGTGAGCTAAAGGAACTGCCAGTCTAACTGCACCTTGTGCATGTGCCTGAGCCTGGAGACAAGGCTGCCTTTCCTATGGGTAAAAAGGAAAAATAAAGCCCAGGAGCAGAGGCTGTGACACCAAGGAATTCCTGAGTGCCGATGATGGAGTTAAACACTGCCAACGTCATGGACATTACTGTAAAAGCCTCAAACCTCCTGATTCTCTCAAGTACTCCAGACTCCTAAACAAGACAGATAATGGGATAAAGCACCACTTAAGGCAGTCAGTTATCCATTATGAACCCCCAAAGAGCTTTCTGGGAACCCAAGCACATGGGAAGATCCACGAGGACACTGATGATTCCACAGGACGTCCTCCTGCACACGCTGCTACACAGGGTCCCGTGACCCCTTCCCTCCAAGGCGTTGGGGCACCAGCTCCCCAAGCAGGGGCAGGGACAGGGACAGGGGCAGGGACAGGGGCAGGGGCAGGGACAGGGACTCTCCTCCCCAGTGCCCTGGTCACCCCTGTGTTTCAGCAGACACAAACAGGTACCTCCTCGATGATGTCTCCGTTCTCGGCGTGCACTTGGGCGATGGCGCCCAGGTCCCGGATGATGCAGAAGATCTCGTACATCTGTCAGGACACAGCGGGTCCCCAGGTCAGCCCTGTCACCACCCACACTCAGGGTGGGGCTGTGGCTTTCCCTGCCTGCTGCTGTCCTACCTGGCTATCAGTGCACTGCAGCTTGTCCTTGTAAGCCATGAACACCAGGAAGGAGTTCACACCTTGAAGAAAGAAAATGACACGGGGTGGTTGAACCAGGGGGTTGTGCTGGTGAGGGTCAGGCTGGGAGCAAAGCAAAGCCAAGGGCTGACGTGGGAAATGTCCCCACAAGCACTGACCCCAAAGCCTGGGAGTTGTGAAAGACAGTAAACCCCTACTTTCTGGTGCACCTGAACAAAAAAATTAAACCCCTGTAGTCCATGCCTGGGTTTAGGTGCCCTCTGTGACTGGCTCCCAGTGCACACCCAGCTGCCTCACTCCCAGGCTGGTTTTCCTCCTGTGGTGGCTCCAGTCTATGGCTTATCCTCAAATTTGGACAAGGGATGGGGGGACAGGACACAGGGAATGGATCCCAGTGCCAGAGGGCAGGGGATGGATGGGAGATTGGGCAGGAATTGTTCCCTGGCAGGGTGGGCAGGGGCTGGGATGGAATTCCCGGATTTGCTGTGGCTGCCCCTGGATCCCTGGCAGTGCCCAAGGCCAGGCTGGACACTGGGGCTGGGAGCAGCCTGGGACAGTGGGAGGTGTCCCTGCCATGGCAGGGGTGGAATGGGATGAGGTCCTTTCCAATCCAAACCAGTCTGTGATTCCATGAACTGCTGCTGTATTTTGTATGGATAGAGGCAATAAGCAATACCAAACCACGACCAAATTACAGCTGTATTTCATATGTGCTCCAAGGAAAGCTCCATTACTTCAGCCACTCTGCATTTTAATAGGAAATTCACTGTGAATTTCTGTGGTAATTGGCCAATTAAACCCTTGCTTGCAAGACTACAAATTACACTGAAGACATTTAACTCTGCATTAGCATATCTGAAGGAAAATGTAGCTCCAAACACAGCAATAGGTATTAATGAATGCATGAATCCCTGCCCGTGGTCTACTTTCCTGCCTTCCAGTCAGCCACTTCCCACAGAAACCTTGGGATGCACAGGAATTACAGGCACAGGGGAATCTCTGTGGAATGCTTAAAGCTGAGTTTTCTTCTGTCTTGCAGAGTTTTACTTAAATGTTTTTCTGTACATCCAGCAGCTCACATCAGGGTGGCCAACCCTGCTCCTTTAGCTTCCAAAATCCTTTTCCATGATCAGGCTGCCAACTGTCCAGAGGTGAGGGCACATCCCCAGATGTTATGGCAGGACCCTGGTGCCAGTGTCCCCCTGTGCCAGTGTCCCCCTGTGCCAGTGTCCCCATCCACAGCTGTCTCCTGGACAGCCAAGGGTGGGAGGTCCCAGCGCCATGGAAGGAGCGTGTCCCCCTGTGCTGTCCATGTGGCGCTGGGTGCCCCCGCAGTGCTGTCACCGCTCCCCCTGCAGTGACCCCCACCCCACTGGGGTCCCTCTGCCCTTACCCTTGTCCTTGACCAGGGCCTCCAGCTCCTCCCTCAGGCTCTCGTGCCAGCGGGGGATGTCCACGCTCAGGCCGTAGTCGCAGCAGGCCTGGCCGTCGGCGTGGCCGCGCCACTGCTCGTAGGCGGCCAGGAGGCCACTCCCCGCGTCCGGGCACACGTGGTCAACTGTGGGGACAGCGCGTGGCGTGAGGGACAGGCAGGACACAGCCGGGCCACAGACGCGCTGCTGCGGGACAGGACACGGCAGTGCCAGCTCATGCCACAGCGCTGCTGACACAGTGCATCTCCAGACAGAGGGATACAAATGGAACAAGCAAACACCAAATCAGGGCGTTTCCATCTTTCTTGCAGCCAGCACAGCACCGTGAGTGGCTGGGGACGATTCTGCTCTGGGGCATTTCCCATGGGCAGCACCCACTGCCCTCACTCCCCCCAGCTCTGCTCCCATTCCCGGCAGCACTGCCCGTGGCTCGGTGGGAAGCTGTGCCAGGACTCCTGAGACTGCTCCTGCAGCCACATACTACAGAGCTTCTTGGGAGTGGAACAGGAACAAAACACAGGGCAAAATTACTTTACATTAATGCAAAAATGGAGCCTGTGCTTAAAGCTGAGAAACTCAAAAAACCCCCACACTTGCAAAGCTGTTAGAAACATATTAAAAGGTGTTTAAAGTTTTCTTCTGTTTTGCTCTCTGAGGAGGTGAGGCAGGAGCAGACACGTATTTTTAATATATGTGTGTATTTTAAATATCAGTGTGCAGCAAGAGAAGGAAGCTCTGTACAGTACACACCACCTTCAATTAGCTTTGTGATGCTTCGATTTCCCCAGCAGAAATGGACATTTCTGTGCTGTGAAGGCAAACAAACACCCCTGCAGTGACCCAGGCCTGGTGTACTCTGCTCGCTGAGATGTGCCCCTCTTACTGATCATGGTGGTGCCTCCTGCCAGCGCTGCCTTGGTGCCCTGGTAGAAGCCGTCGGCCGGGCTCATGCCCGCGGCGGGCGCCTGCAGCCGCGTGTGGACGTCGATGCCCCCCGGCATCACCAGCTGCCCGTAGGCATCGATGGTCCTCGTGCCACCTGGGACTACCAGGTTCTCTCCGATTCGTCTGCAAAGGAAATCAGGATCTCCTCTTAACTGGCAGCAGCTTTGAGGTGAGGATGCCAGAACAAGCTCTGCTGCTCGTCCCCGGGCTGCCAGTGCTTTGCAAGTCTTTCCAGCTGCAGAACCACACCGGTGCAGCTCTTTCTTGACACTACTCTAAAATGCTGCCTTTTTTTTTTTTTTAAAGATTTCCAAGAAAAAAGTGATGGGAAAGAACCTTGTTCAAATCCCAGGGCACTGTATCATTCTAAGAAATTACATTAGCAAATATAAATTTTTAACTTACTTTATTAGGCCATCCTCCACATAAACGTCTGCATAAAATGACTGATCATCGTTGACAATTTTTCCTCCTTTGATTAGAAGATGGTCACTCTAATGGGAAAAAACCCACAGTTTTTTAAAGATTCTTTTGTTTAGATTCCACTTCACTCATTCCAAGCTTTAAATAAACCAAGGATTAATATTTCCCCCCCAGTCACTTAAGTTCAGTGACAATCCAGACTATTCTACAACTGCCTTTGCAAGGGGAGCCCATGGAATTGTCATTTGGAGGAGCACAGCTCTCTGGTCAGGGGTGCACGGCTGAGCCTGGCAGCCCTGGGTAGCCCAGCTCCGAGGGCTGAGCCGCGTTCCTGCCTCCTCCCTCAGCTCTGAGACTGCTCCGTGCATCTCATTAACCTGGTAATTTATTGCCATTCATTGGTTTTCACAGTCTCAGCAGAGGCAGATAAAGCCTCGAGGACTTGCCTCACTTCAAAGCCAGACGCTGGCACAGTTTTCGGATTTGCAGAATCTTCACCCAGAATCTTTAACTAGAAAATTTAGGAAGCAGCAGCACTGACGCCTGTGTGCAGCTGCAGCCTAATTTCAGAGGATTCCTTTCCTGCTCTCTGGTGTTGCTTGAAAAATGATCTCCAGTGCTGAAATGGGCAACACAAAGAGCACGGCCAGAGCACAAACCCAGCCGAGGGACGCCGGAGCACGTGGCAGCACAGCCTGGAGATGCTGCACCACAAAGCTCCTGAGGCAAAACTGCCTAGAGACATTCTGGGGCTTGTTCAAAAGAGCATCGCTGGCATATGAAAGGAAAATTAAAGAATTGTATTCCTTTTTTTGTTTTAACTATCACGGATTTATTGTGTCTTTATTGTTTTCCCTTGTCCCATAACATCAATCAAAAGAAGCCTCAGTGCTGCTGCCCCACGGGAGAGCCTGCCGGCCCCTCCCCTTGTGGGGCCCATCTTCACCCCATCCCCATCCTCACCCTCATCCTCACCCCATCCCCACCGCAGCTGTGCCCCCCACCCCCAGGATCCGCTCCCGCAGCGCAGTAACGCGCTGGTCCTCGGCTCCCGCACCCACCGGGCTGTTCCCGAGGGAATTCTGCCACGAGCCAGCGAAAAGAGAAAAAAAACAAAACACAAGGCATGGCAATCGAGGGATTTGTCCCGGCTCCTGCTGGGAAGCGCTGGCGCCGGGAGGAGGGAATCCCCTCCCACGCAGCGCGGCCGGGGAGCTCCGGCGCGGGGGCAGCGCCGGGGCCGCGGGGGGACCGGGGGCACCGGGGAGCGCGGAGGGGACCCGGGGCTGAGCGGGGAGCAGGAACACGGCCGGGAGATGCTCTCACCCTGCCGACCCCTCCCGCGATGAAAGCGTTCCCGGAGCTCATCTCCCGCCCCAGCGGCCCGGGGAGCCGGGGGCTCGGGGGGCAGCCCCGCCGCGGAGCCCGCCCGCCTTTGTCCCCCCGGGGCAGCTCCGGGACAAAGCGCCGGCACCGCCGGGCTCCGGCCGGGCAGCGCCACAAAGCAGCGCAGCCGGGAGGCTGCTCGGGGCGGACGGGGCAGGGCTCGGCCTCGCGGGCACCGGCACCGCCGGGCAACGGCACCGCCGGACCGGCAGCAGCCCGCGGCGCTCCGGCTGTGCGAGCCCGCCCGCCCCGCTCCCTCTCCGCCGGCCGCAGCGACCCCCGGCCCCGGCCCGCAGCCCCCGCGGTCCCGCAGCCCCCGCGGTCCCGCAGCCCCCGCCCGGCCGGGAGCCCTCACCGAGCCGCGGGTCACGCTCTTCCTGCCCGGGTGCGACATCGCCGCCGCCTCCGCCGCGTGTGTGAGCGGCTCCGCGCGTGCCCGCGCCCGCAGCCGCGCGCCCCCGCCTGCGTGCGCGCCCCCGCGCGCCCCGCCGCGCGCCCGGGCCGCGGACAGCGCGGGTCCGAGAGCAGAGCGGGGCTGTGACAGCCGTGTCCCCGTGTCCCCCGAGAGGGGAGCGGCCGCTCGGCGCCCCCGCACCGTGCCCTGCTCAAACCCGCACCGCTGGGATGGGCCCAGCGCCCGCTCCCCGCCAGGGGCTCCGGCGGGACCGGACGGGAGAGACGGGGACAGACGGGGACAGACGGGGACTGACGGGGACAGACGGGGACTGACGGGACGGGACGGGACAGAGGAAGACAGACGGGGACGGACGGAAAGGGACGGAACGGGACGGGACGGGACGGGACGGGATGGGACAGACGGGACAGGACGGGACGGGGACAGCCGGGCGAGGACAAGGACAGCCAGACGGGACGGGAATGGACGGGACGGGACGGGGACAGCCGGACGGGACGGAACAGACGGGGACAGACGGGACGGGACGGGGACAGCCGGACGGGACGAGGACAGTCGGCCGGGGCCCCGCTCGCCCTCCCGGCGCGGTCTCGGCCCGGCCGGCTCCCAGAGGCTCCCCCGGCCCTGTCCCGGCGCAGTCCCGTTACCTGCCGGCAGCCGTCGGGCAGCGCAGCCGGAGCCGCGGCTCTCGGGGGCAGCGCGGCCGCGGCGGGGCCGGGGCTGGGGCTGGGGCCGGAGTCGCTGTCGGGGCTCGGTCCCGCGTCGGGGCTCTGTCCCCGGTGGGTGTCGCGGCGGTGCCCCCCGACGGGTGTCCCTGTTCCGGAGGCGGCGAGCGAGGCGAAGTTCAGCGTCTTGTTGTCGAAGGCATCCTCCACGCTGCAGAACATCCCGCCGCGCTTCTGCCGCGGCCGCGGGCTGCCCGCGCCCAGCCCCGCAAAGCAGGCGGGCAGAGCCTCCTCCTGCCGCCCCGACATGGGCCCGGCACCCTGCGCTCCCGCACTCCTGGGGAGGAGAGCCCAGCGCCGCGTTAAGAGCCGCCCAGGGACCCCCCGCCCCTCCCGGTGCCCATCCACCCGTGCCCGTCCCCACGTACGACCGGGAGGTGACATCTCCCAGCGCCTGTGATGGCAGAGACAGCGCGGGGTTGGCTGCCCCGGGGATCGGGTGAACGCCCCCCCCCGAGCCCTCCCGGGCATCTCCCGGAGCCCAGAGTGGCCGGTGTCACAGCCCAGCTTCCCCATCCCCTCAACCCCAAACCAATTCGTCTCATTTGAAGGTTTAAAACGGATCTTTTTAATTAAAAGTTGACAATAATTTATGTATTTTACAAAGGAATAGAAAGCCTCTCGATATATATCATAGGAATCACAATACAAAAATATCTGTAAAATTCTCTAATCGATCTCTCCAGCCCCTGGTTTCGGGCTGTCGGTTGCTGTCACGGCACTGAACCCAACGTTCTGTATTTTGGATATGATTCTGGAGGAGGATCAGACGACACGGGTCACGGCACGCCAGCCAGTGGACCAAAAACCTCCATTTTCTCTGCGTTACGTTTTGCATAAGTTTACAATAATTCCCTTTTATAAACTGTTCAGCACATCATACAGGGTTTAATACGCATATTCACACGGCGATTTCCTGAGTCGAAGCTAAATCTCCTCCTGTGCACACCCACGCTGCCGGCGAGGGGCGAGGAGCACAGGGCTGCGAAGGAGCCGGCGTTGGTCCAGGGGCATTTGCTCCTCCTGGTCAGGAATTCTGTCCACAAGCCATGTAAGGCACTCAAGGAATCACTGAAGGCTACAGATATTTTAGAGCAGAATACTGGAAATGACAGCCACATCCTCCAGCTGCTTGAACAAGAAGTCCACGCCTGGCGCGCACACGGCGGCGGGTTTGGGGTGAGGGGCGGCCCGTGGCACCCCCCGATCCTGCTCCTGCACCCCGCAGCGGGCACGGAGGGGCTGCAGGAGCGCCCCAGCTCGGGGCACCGCCCCACCGCCGTCCCGGGGCTTGGAGACCGTGTTTGTGAGAGATGCACAGCGGCCGGAGTGAGCAGGCAGCAGCCCGGACCCGACAGGCCACCAACAAACTCCTCACACGGAGCCAAACAAACTCCTCACAGACCCCGGATCAGGCAGCGAGCAGAACCAGCGGGATGGGATCCCTGCCTGGAGAGCGAGGGAGCACACGGATGGAGATCTCCTGTCTGTGCATCTAAACGGAGGAGACAGCTCTGAAAACATTCTTTGAGCCGTTGTCTCTTTCCTATGTACAAAACTTCTTACATATTTATAGTGACAGATAGATAAGCACAATCTCTTATTTACACACGGACCTGTCCTGTACAGTTGGCTTTGTACTTGAAACCCCCAGGATTGAGGAAGTTAATTGGAAAACAGAACCCATATTTGAGACACACGGACACACCAGGCAAGAGCACGTCCTGCATGGAGAGCCATGAGATGGACTCAAGCCACTTCCAACGTGCCCTTTGTCACCTCAACCACCACCTGCAGGGCTTCCAGTAAATACAGTATTTTAAGACATGGAGTATTTCAGCAGAACTCAAAATGGACCCATTTTAGGCGTGAAATGCAGAAGCAAAAATGCAGCTCATCCCAGAATCCCAGCACTGGTATTTGTATCTGGTGGAATCGGAGCTTGTCAAATCAATTCCATGATGGAATCATGTGCTGGTATCAAAATCCACAACCTTGGCCTTAAAACGTCGCATCCCTTCAGTACAAATATCACACTTCTCTGACCAACTCCCTTCCTTCTCTTTCTGCAGCTGAGCTCCCTGTGCTGGCTTAAAACACGGTCGATGTACAAGTGCAGGAAGAGGCTGTAGAATTCCAGTATCAAGGGGTTTTCTTCATAGCTTTATAAACTCCAGCAGTGCAGGCACCTACAGAATAAAATAAACACAAAGTTTAACTACAGCTGCGGTCCTCTCCTCGACGTGGGATTTTTAATCCTAAAATCTACAACATTTCCATTCCATTGGTTGTGCTGGGTTGTGTTGAGCAGCTCTCAGTTAAGTCTAAGTTGGAGCAGGCTTAGCCAGTTACTGTGTTTTCCCTGAAAAAAGAGAGAGAACTTTTTAAATGTTAAACGTACTGCTTTCTCTAGGCTGTGCCACACATCAAATCATTCATTTTCCTTAAGCAATACTCCCCTAACAGCTTTGGGTAACACTCAGAATATGGTGATGGCGGTGACGAATGATGAGTTTAAATTTGCCTTGTCTGACAAACTCTGAGACGATGAGTTAATAACCACGGAGCCAAATTCCAGCTCCGCAGGGGAGGAGAGGCGGCTGGGAGGATGCGGTGCCCGTGGGTGGGAGGGGGCAGCTGCACTGCCCGAGCCTTCCCGGCCACCTTCCCTGTCCCTGTGTCCCTGTCCCCATCTCACACCCAGCCCCCGGCCAGCGCCAGTCGGGAGCGGAACTCCCGGGGCACACACCTGGGAAGCAGAACGGTCCCGAACGGCTGGAAAGGAGAGAATCCCCCGTTCCCTGACCTTCCCCATCCCCTGCTCCTGTCTGTTCTCCCCCAGACCTCAGCAGCAGCCAAATCCCCCTCCCTAGCGCAGCCCCTGAATTGTGCGGGGAAAGGATTAACCCTTCCCGGCAGGGCAGGGCAGAGAAATCCCCAGACTGGCTTGGGCTGGAAGGGACCTTAAACCGCATCTCGTTCCAACCCCGTGCCATGGGCAGGGACACCTTCCACCAGCCCAGGTCCGGTGGCTCCTTTGTCCCCCGCGAGGCCTTGGGACAGGGGATGCCGCTCACAGGGGGACAACAGCACACAAGAATTTCAGAAGCAATTCCTGAGAAGAGACCGAGAAGCAAATGCCAGAGAGGGAACCGAGAGCAGCCAGCACGGGATTTTGCAGATGCCGCTGTGCTTTAGTGCCCAGCCTGTCACCGCCCGGGGCGGCGGGGCTGTCACAGCGCGGTCGGGAGCGCTCCCGAGGTCGCGGCGCTGCCACCGCCGCTGGCACCCAGCGCTGCCCGGGCTGGCTGCGGCTGCGGCGCCTCGCAAAAGGCACAGTTACCACTGCCTCACCCCGCCGCCTCCCGCCAGAGACAGGGAACTGTTCCGGAAAGCTGCGAAAATGGGACAGAAGCATCTCAGAAACGGAGCGCTGGTATTTGTGCATCTGAGCATTCACGGCTTGTGGAAAACGGCAGCTTTGCTGAATAGAACAACGCAGGAATGCAACTCCTCAAAGATTATGGATCAAATTTCATGTGAGAAACGAATCACAAAACCCCAGGATGGTTTGGGTGGGAAGGTTTGATCCCAAATCCCATCCAGTGCCACCCCTGCCATGGCAGGGACACCTCCCACTGTCCCAGGCTGCTCCCAGCCTCAGTGTCCAGCCTGGCCTTGGGCACTGCCAGGGATCCAGGGGCAGCCACAGCAAATCTGGGCACCCTGTGCCAGGGCCTGCCCACCCTCACTGGGAGAGTTTCTTCCCTATATCGAAGCTAAATTTCCCATTTCAGTTTGAAGCCATTGCTCCTTGTCCTGTCACTGCAGTTCCTGATGAAGAATGATCACCTTCATCAGCACAGCCTCTTCCCAAGGCTGCAGTGGAAGGAGATTTACATTAACACATTCATCTTTATCTATCTATATATACACATGTTTATTTATATGCTTATTTTTATATATATATATGTTTATTTATATATATCACAGGGACCATATGGCTGAGGGAGGCACCCGGCAGCATCCTGGGCTGCTGGGAAAAGGTGGGACATGTTTGGGGAGTAAGGAAAAGGCACCAAAGCCACCAGGCAGCCCTTGGACTGGGCAAGGTAACCCCTCACTGAGCCCCTCAAGCAGAGTTACCAGGCAGCTGGAGCGATGCTGAGGTGTCCCCAAGGCAGCTCCCCCCTCTCTCCCGAGGAAGAGTCTGCCTGCATGAGCCTGGGGTTCTTCATCACCTGCTGAACTTGAACCCAGCCTGGGATCCAGCCTGGGACACACCCTGGGACCCCACTGCTGCCTGTGAGCTGTCAGTGGGACCATGGATCTGTTCCCTGGGATCCATGAGATGGGAAAGAGGGGATCAGAGAGCGCCTGCACAAACACCATGGCCTCAGGGGCTGCATCCCATCCCCACCTGGCCCCCTGGATGTGGGAATGCAGAATCTCTCATATGCCCACTCATGGTCCACGTTGAGAATAAACAGGTGGAATTCTATGTCCATACAAAGAACAATGGGCTGGACTTGGCTTCCTTGTCTTTTCCCCTTTCCTCTCCCACCGGATTCACACCAGGGCATTTCTGGCACATTCAACCCCTCTTGTGCACAGATACCTGAATACAAATGCAAAGAACCCACTGGGGCCTACTGTAGGGCAGGGAGGGGGCCAGAGAACAGGAGGGTGAGAAGCCATGAGCAGAATAAAATACAGAAGGGAGTTATTTAACCATTTAAAATTGGCCATTTAGGTCCAACAGTTCCACAGAGAGGTGAGCATTTGCTGTCAGGGAAGATGGCAGGGCAGGCCCCTGGGGAGGAAGAGGAAGCTCTTTTTTCTTTTCCCCTTTTTACTGGTGAGAAAAAGGAAACTCTACTGGCTGCAATGAAGCAGCCAAAGGTCAGGGTAATAACAGCCATGGATCTTTCAATACTCACACAACTCTGAGCTGCACCCCAGCTTGGACAGAGTGCACTTTCTTTTTTAAGATGCTGGTTTTGAAACACCTGCCCTTGTGAGCAGGGTGAGGGGGTGAAGACACTCAGGCAATCCTCTATGGAGTGAAAATTAGTCTGCAAAAATTCAGATTCTTGGTTGCATTTCAGGCCACAGTCCCATGGTTTTTGTGGCTGGAGGATGGCTACTAGCCCTGAGAATCTCAGCCATCAGCAGTCCCTCACTGCCCACTTAACTTGCTACTAAATTCTTCATTTTCAATTTAAAAACTGAGAGCACTCTTTCACAGGACATCCCAGTGAATATGTCCACGGTGTATTTTGTTCCTGTCTATACTGACGTGGGAAATCCTGGGCTTTTCCTGTTTTAACCCAGCCCAATTTGCCAATGAAGGAGCATTCCAACCGTGTCCATTCGTGCTGACAAATGCTGGGTGCCCGCTGTGCAGAGGAGCTGCCCACGAGCATTACAGCATTTCACCTCATCCATATTCACAGACTGGAGTCTGAAACGCTGCTCCCGGGCCCCCCGAAGCTTCTCAGCAGCTCCAGGAGCCTGGGGGAGGCTGGGGCTGGGCTGGGCATGCTGGGCAGCAGCGGAGCCGGGTCACTGCTGTGCCAGGAACACCCAGCACGGCTGATTTTACCCATTCCTGCTCATTTTCCTGCACAGCCTCACGCCACGAACACCCCAAGGCAGGGCAGGGCTGTGCTCTGGCACCGGCATCACCTCCCGTGCTGGGAGCAGAGCCCGGAGCTCTGCCATGGAGGGAGGGATTCTGACACAGACACGCTCAAAACAGGGCTGCTCCTTCGAGCAGAAGAGCACGGCTTTAAAAAGGTGCTTCCTTCCACTACAAACCATTTACTTGGGATAAAATATCAGTACTATTCATTTTACACACAACACACACACACACACACACACACACACACATAAATGTGCACAGAAGCCCACAGCATTTTCTTATCAGATTGGATTTTCAGTTCAGCAGGGACAGTTCAGGGACAGTTCAGCAGGGTCACTTCAGAGGGGACAGTTCAGGGACAGTTCAGCAGGGTCACTTCAGAGGGGACAGTTCAGGGACAGTTCAGGGTCAGTTCAGCAGGGTCAGTTGAGCAGGGACAGTTCAGCAGAGTCAGTTTAGAGGGGACAGTTCAGGGACAGTTCAGAGGGCTCAGTTCAGCAGGGACAGCTCAGGGTCAGTTGAGCAGGGACAGTTCAGAGGGGACAGGACAGCTCAGGGTCAGTTCAGCAGGGTCAGTTGAGCAGGGACAGTTCAGAGGGGACAGGACAGTTCAGGGTCAGTTCAGCAGGGTCAGTTGAGCAGGGACAGTTCAGAGGGCTCCGTTCATCAGGACGGTGCTCGGTGAAGCTGCACAGGCGGAGCTGAGGCAGGAAATGCAGGCTGACACCTCGGCCTCCCCTGCACCTGCTCCCGGGAAAGGCACCGGGGTGACACTGGGGGGACACCGGCCCTGATCCCACCCCGCAGGAACGCGGGGCTCCGGGTGACAGCAGCGCTCCATCCTGCTGGAACACCCTGCTGGAAAATCCTCCTCACCACAGCAGATTTTGGGAGCACAGCTACAGAGAGGCCTCTCAGGACCCGGCACTTGATGGATTTACAGCCGCTAGGATTCTCCCGGAATGTTTAATGAAGGGAGAAAAGCGGCTTTGATTCGACAACACGAATATTTCACGATCCCCTTGCCAAGGTGCCGGCCCCTCTGTCCCCTCCTGGCAGCCACCCCGACACTCCGCTCGCCGCTCCCCTGCATCCCGGGGCTGTTTGAGCATCCCTGTTTATAACGAGGAGCAAAGTGCGCCCCGGGGCAGTGTGTCTTCAGAAAAAGCCATTGACAGAACAGCAATTCCTCGTCTGCCTCTACCGATCTGCGTGAGGCCGGAACAGCCTCAGTGACTTGGACACTTCTCCCTTTTTCCCGGGGGAGCTTTCTCTGGGATTTCTGCTGACCTGGAAGTGCAGACACAGCACTGGGCACCCCAACCCCCTCCACGGGGGCCATTTACACAAACATTAATTTACAAACAGAGTGAATTCTTTTAAAAAAGCTGACTTCACGACAGATTTTTCAGCTGATTAATTCTTCAGGCTAACACCGAGTTTGGCAAATTACAAAAATACGTGTCATCATTTGCAAGAGCTCAGCAAGACTCAAATTAAGGGGGAGAACTCTTCAGCTGTGATGAGAACTGAACCTGCTCTGCCCAGGAGTGCTTTGGGGAATGAATGGTGAAATGAATGACCATCTTTAAAACCAGCTTTAAAACCAGGTTTTTACTCTGCCAGTCCCAGCTCTGCACAGAGTTAGGCAGAGTTTTCTTTCTGAGAGCAAGCTGAGGATGGAAGGTGCTGGAGTCTCGAGTGGGAAGGACACGGGACAACAAAGTGCTGCTGCTGCACAAATTTACACTCCAAAATAGCTCTTCCCTGCTTCCCACAGAAAGAGAAGGGGCAAGATTCAAGGGACGGCTGGATGGGGCTTGGAGCACCCTGGGATAGTGGAAGGTGTCCCTGCCCATGACCTTGAAGGTCCCTCCCAGCCCAAAACATTCTGGGATTCTGTGCTGATATCCCTACAGCAACACTGCAATGGGGGTTCTTTAGTTGTAGAAAGGATAAAAGAAGGCTGGTCCCAGGTCCTGCCCAGGAAGCACAACCAAATTTGCTGCTGCAATAAAGCAGATGTTTTGCTCAGAAGGAAAGCCCCGGCAGCTCTGTCTCAAATTGTGTTCCCGTGGGGTTTGGCAGGACCATTAAGGAGCAGCCTGTGCACAGCCGGGGATGTCTGGGATGAGCAGAAGGATGAGAGAGAGAGCTCCCAGAGCCGGCTGAAGCTCCTTCAGCACCAGCCACGCACTCCTGCCCCGGGGGCTCCATCTCATCCCGCCTCAGCCTCAAATTCAGACTGACATTGTCATTCCCGTGCTCTTCAGTCTGCCACAGCCCCCGGGACAGCCGAGCAGGAACGCCCCGCAAGGAGACACCCCACGCTTTTACACGAATTGACAGCTATTAACCCACTGGAAACCTCTTCATCACTGCCGAGCGCAGCCCTGCTCTTCTCCGAGAGAGAGAAAGCTGCAGGATTTACAGCGCAGCGAAAGGGAGTGGGAGCTCGGAGTCAGTCCCTCTGTGCCTGCCCAGGAATGCCTTTGCTCACTGGGAGTCTCCTGAATTTCCTTCACACTTCACGTTAAACGGGGATGTTTGGGGTCACCAGTGCAGCAAAGACTCGCCAATTAGCATTCTAATGACGGAGCTCATTAGTGCCCCCGTGAAGGGAGTCACTCAGAGTGCCTGAGCACACACACACAGGGCTGCTGATGGAGCCTTGCGTGCAATTTCAGCTCCAGCAGCTCCTCACCTCCCCTGGGGATCCTTTCTGGAAGGAAAAAAGGGGAAAAAACCCCAAAACCCCACCCTCTGCTGCCAGCGGGAGTACAGCAGAACACAGAACAATTTGCCCACTGTTCAATTGATCAGTGTGCAGTGTCATCTGAAGAAAAGGAATTACCTGCAGAACAGAGGCTCACAGGGACAGATCCTGCTCCAGTGCTGAAGGTTCCCCTCGGGGAAATGCCCCCATCCCACAACGCCTGCAATCCGTGGTTAAATAAAAACATCAAGCCCTGAACTCCTGAAACTGATATTTCTAATTGCTGCCTACAGCAGGAAATACATCATACATTCTTAATTTAAAAGGTTGAGGCCATTTCTAAGGAGAATTGATGCTGTAAGAAACACAAGGGTTAGAGGAGAACGGGTCCACCACAAACCTGAAACTGCCCTGCTGCTGGTGACCATGGCTGGCATTTGGGGGAGAGGCATCTCCCCATGACCCCAGAGCACCTTCAGCTCCACAGACACCAGCTAAACACAGAAACCTGCTTTCAGAATCGTGAATACAGACTGCCTGGGGTGCGAAGAGACTGCAGAGATCACGTAGTCCCAACCCTCTGCCGTGGTGTTTTCCCCATCCTTCTATCACTGGAAATCTGAAAACAATAATTTAATATTAATATTCCCAGTGTTTTCATTCAGATTGATGCAATTAAGGTGTAATTACAGGACTGGTTTTTGTTACCAAGAGGAAACCTCCTCTCCCCCAGCTGTGACCCCTGTCCATGCAGGGAGTGTTCCCTTGCCAGGGCGTGCTCGGGATCTGGTTTGGCCACTGCTGTCCTGTGTGTGTCAGTGAGCCCAGGCTCACACCTCGTGTGCATTTATCAGGAGGAATTCAGCAGGAGGAATTTATCAGGAGGAATTCAGTCCCAGAGGATGCTGTGGCAGCCCCTGCTGCCCCTGGGAGAGGCTCTGAGCTCTCCTTGTTCCCGGTGTGGGGACACAGAGGGAAATCCCATCTGGTCACAGCATCCAGGGGCTCATTTGGGATCTGATGGAGCTGCACTCGTGCTGCTGAATTCCCAAAGTGTTCCAGTGCAAGCTGCTGCATCAGGAACAGGTTTTCCTGATGCAGGCCTGGGCTTCAGCACCTTCCAGATGTTATGTCCTTTACGTTCCAGATGTTACTTCCTTTGAATAACCAAATATCAAATGGAGTCATAATAAATGCCAGGTGTTTTAATTAAACTGAGGTAATCAGGGCAAAACCACATGGATGCTCAAGCCTCTTCTATAAATGTAAGAGTTAATATATAATAAAAATTTCTCTTGGGTAACTGACAACTTATTTATATGGACAGAGGCAAGTGCTACCCAGCCCTGCGAGCCTCCAGTCTCCAAAACTAA
This sequence comes from Eopsaltria australis, assembly GCA_034509425.1. NCBI lineage: Eukaryota > Metazoa > Chordata > Aves > Passeriformes > Petroicidae > Eopsaltria > Eopsaltria australis. Next base: position 4,115 of record JAVTVJ010002281.1, on the reverse strand, counting down.
ACACACACTAAAAAATAAATAAAGCACCACCCTAAAGCTGCCTGAGACAATGAAATGGCCTGGAAAGCAGCAGTTTCTGGTGGTGCAGGACACACAGCTCCCCGTTTCTGTGGCTGCAGCACCCTGCAGTGGGGTGCCCATTGATGGGGTCTCTGCCACGGGGCACCCCCGGGTGCCCACCACCCCCACCTGGGTGCTGTCCACTCTGACCCACAGGAGAGCCTCATCTTGTAGTGGGATTACAATTTGATGCCTAATTAATGCATAAATTTGGCATGGAAATAACACTTTTATAGAAGATGTGCAATGGCAACTTTCTCTGCTGCTGTCCCCATCATGTTTATCTGCCAAGTAACTCATTATCAGCACAAATCAGAAAAAAGTGAGTGAAATTGTGAATTCAAATACTTTTCTGATTACTATTTGTCTTTTCTATGCAAAATGAAAAATATTTTCATCTCCTGCATTTAAAACAAGGATTTTTAGAAGCAGCATGGGCTGCTTGCTGTGCATGCAAATCTGGCAGTGCATTTAATTACCTCCCAATAATTTTGTGTGATCTAAAACACAAAGCCAACATTTGTTATTATACCACACTGAAATTCAACACCTAAATTACTGCAGTAAAACAGCAATAATTGAACAATGTCTACATAAAGACTCTGGTAATTCCAGTACCAAATTCAGTATTTCCTCTGTCATCACCTGAAGTATTTTAACCCAAGTGAGAGAGAGAGAGAGAGCAGCAGGTGAAGGAGTTCCAGAGCACACAGAACCCCAGGATGAAGGGGTTTCAGGCTGCTCAGCCCATCTTACCTGCCCAGAGCTCTGATCCCCTCCTGCTCCCAGCAAGGGGCACCGTGGCTGTGGCTGCTGCAGGACCTGGCTCCTGCCCTTCCAGCCCCCATTCCTGGGCTCAGCTGTGGATCCCACCTGGTCAGTCACTCTGGAATTTCTTCTGGATTTTCCCCTCTTCCCCTGTTTTTCTAGAGGATTCTTTTTCCTTCCCAGTTCCTGTGCCAGCCTCTTGGGCTCGGGCTCTGTGAGACTTGTGCTCCCTTTCCCCAAGGTGAGGGCATTTTCCAGGTGACATCTTCCAGGTGACAACATCATCTTCCAGGTGATGACATCTTCTGCTCCCTCTGGCTGTCTCTCCCAGCCCAGTGCTTGTGGATCAGGGATAATCTGCTTTAGTTCCCTCTTTTCCAGGTTGAACTTCTTGCTGGGACAGTGTTAAGCCTTTTGTCCTTGTTCAGGGGCAGCCAACTATAAATTATTTTATTGCATCATTTTTCTCATCGTGGTTTACTGACAACTCAAACAAACAAACAAAAACCAGCTTGATTTCCTGAATGTAGCTTTACGTTTTTTGCTAAAGCTGGGCTCATGGAATATTCAGCAAAGCATGGGACATGCTGTAACCTCGGAGCAAACCACTTCATTTTCATCCATCTTCATCTTTCCATGAGCTACTCCTCTGGAACCCTTCCTGAAACCTTCTTTGGAGGCAGATTTTTGAAGAGCTGTGGGTAACAAACCGTGGCACACGAACAGGACACGGGCACTTCTACACAGAAGCAATTTGCCACCTGCTTAGCAGGGAACCAGAATCAATTCAGAGCATCTGAATCAGTGATGGTGCTCCTGCCAGAGCCCGGGGCTTGCCCAGCAGCAGGGCCAGGGCTGCCCCTGCAGGTGTGTCCAGAGCAGCTCTGGCTGCACCAGGGAGGAGCAGAGTTTTTGGCTTCCTTTGTGGCTCAGCTCTGTCCTTTCCAAACGCTCCTCCGGGGTTCCAGGGGTGCAGGGAGTGCCCCACAGCCCGGCTCAGCCCCACTGAAAGGCCCCCAGGCTGCAGCTGGCGTGGCCAGCAGCACAGCACCAGACACATCTGGGGGGTGGGAAGGGCACAGTCTGTGAGGGGCTCGGGGAGCAGGGCTGTCCCCATGGGAAGAACAGCAGGAGCAGCTGGAGTGGCCTCAGGAGGCTGAAATGAGAGGAAAACAGCAGTCAGACCAAAGCCCACCTGGGCAAAAATAACATCAATGAAACTCCTGTGAGGTCCTATTTATAATTACCTGCTGAATTGTACAACTGATAAAAAAGGGTTTGTGTTCTATTCCATGTATTTAGGGGCAGTGTTCCCCTCCATGCCATCCATGCACGGTCATTTCTGGCAGCACACACAGAAACAGAGCAATTGATCCCATTTTCATGGGAAAAGGGGATTCAGGGAGTACCTGGGGCCCTGTGGCACAGTGCCTGGAGGAACACACCCTAATAAATGCCATGCTCCCCCAAAGCCCCCTGGCTGCTGCCCTGGGGGCAGGACAGGCTCTCTGGCTGTGCAGGGACAGGGGCTGAGGTTTTCCATGGATTTCCAGCAAGGATCAGCTGGAGCAGCCCCTGACCAGCAGAGGAGTCACCCCAGACCAGGAGTTTTCCCTGCCTTGCCGGAGCTTTCCTTGCTTTTAAGCCAGCTTAACTTTTCCTTGTCCTTCCCTCCAAAGAAGGAAATTCTGTTTGACAAGTTTTGCCTGCTGGTGCCCAGGTTTCACATTTTTTAAAGTCTCCATTTTTGGGTCCTCTGGGATGCCCAGGAGCCCCTCCAGCCCTGCTGATACAGCAAGAGGAGGCTCTGATGTGAGGAGAGACCAGAGGAGAGCCGAGGGCTTACCTTGTGCATGTGGCCTGAAGGACTATGACCAAAGAATGAAAGCTAAAGAGAAAAATAAAAACAAAAATAAAAACTGAAAAGGGGAGGGAAGAGAGGAGAAAATGGAAGAGAAGAAAGAGATTAAGAGTTTACAGTGTGCTTAGCTGAGAAACAAGCTGTGGTTACAGACAGAGTGCAACAAAACTCTCAGGTGAGAAGAAATATGGAGAGTGAAGTGAAGTCCAGGTGCTCAGGGCTCAGCTTGGCTCACGAGAGCTCCTGTGTCCCTTGGACTGGTGACAGTGATCCCGTGTCCCATGGACTGGTGACAGTGATCCCGTGTCCCTTGGACTGGTGACAGTGATCCCGTGTCCCATGGACTGGTGACAGTGATTCCCTGTCCCTTGGACTGGTGACAGTGATCCCCTGTCCCTTGGGCTGGTGACAGTGATCCCCTGTCCCTTGGGCTGGTGACAGTGATCCCCTGTGCCCCTGAGCCCAGCCAGCCACAGCCACGGGCTCAGGGGAATTGGGAGGGGGGAACATCAGCTGAATTCTCCTGACACCTCCAAGGTGTTGAACCCTGCTGAGAGCTGGTCCAGCCCAGCCCCTGCTGTACCTGGAGAGGGAAGGGTGCACTGAGGGCACTTCTGGGCTCAAACACCACTTTGGGCTGGCTGGAGGAGCTCGGTGACACAAACCATGGCCACAGGTGACACAAACCATGGCCACAGGCGAGGGAGGAGAGCAAAGCCCCTCCTTCCTGCTGGGAAAGGCTGCTCCAAGCCCTGCATGTGCAGGGGCTGCAGATGGGAGAGAAGGAGGGAGCAAAACCCCAGCTCCTTCCCCAGAGCTCTGAGCCCTCAGCTCTGTCCCTTCCAGGGCGATGGCCCCGACCCTGCGCAGTCCCTGCCCAGTGCCGTGTTCTGGGCTGCACCCAAGGGCAGCAGGAAGGAAGGAAGGACTCAGTTTAAGCACTGCAGCTCCCCTGCCCAGAGGGCCTGGTGCAAATGCAAGCTGCTCTCCTGGAGCTGTGCCCCTCTCTCCCTGCACTGCACACCCCAGCTCTCTCTGAGGTGAAATGGAGAATGGTCATGTGCACACACAGCAGCTGTTCCATCTGCACGACCTTACCTTTTCCTCTAACTCTTTTATTTGTCTTTTTTGGCCTTCAATTCTTTCTTCTAGCTCTTTAATTCTCTGTCAGATTTCAAATAAAAAAATATTTATTAACCAACCAAATACAGACGTACCCAGAGGATGCATTAGTTCGGGGGGTATAAATTGCATATGCTGTGCTTCTACCAAAACCAAATTGGGTTCTGTCTTAGGTTCCAATGGTGTGTGTTCCATCTCCACCTCCATGGGCTCTTGGGGTGGCTGGGGCAGTGCTCCTGGCTCTCCCTGATGTCCCCAGGGCTCTTGGGGTGGCTGGGGCAGTGCTCCTGGCTCTCCCTGATGT
>JAVTVJ010002277.1:0-14839 GCA_034509425.1 Eopsaltria australis | reverse complement strand
TTTGGGGTCATTTTGGGTCATTTTTGGGAAATTATTGGATCATTTTGGGGGGAATTTTGGGTAATTTATGGGTCATTTTTGGGGCTGTTTTTGAGCCGTTTTTGGGCCATTTTTGGGGCATTTTTGAGCCGTTTTTGGGCCATTTTGGGGTCATTTTGGGGTCATTTTTGGGAAATTATTGGATCATTTGGGGGGAATTTTGGGTCATTTTTGGGGCTGTTTTTGAGCCGGTTTTGGGCCATTTTTGGGTCATTTTTGAGCCGTTTTTGGGTCATTTTTGGGTCATTTTGGGGTCATTTTTGGGTCATATTTTAGCCATTTATGGGTCAGTTTTGGTGCCATTTTTGGGGGTATTTTTGGGTCACATTTGTGGCCTTTTTTGGGTAAATTTCAAGGGAATTTTGGGCCAATTTCGGGTCATTTTTGGGGCCATTTTTGGGCAATTATTGGATCATTTTTGGGTCATTTTGGGTAATTTTGGGGTCATTTTGGGGCCATTTTTTAGCCATTTTTGGGTCATTTTGGGTCATATTTGTGGCTTTTTTTGGGTAATTTTCAAGGGAATTTTGGGCCATTTTTCAGTCATTTTTGGGGTTTTTTTGGGGCCATTTGTGGGCCATTTTGGGGTCATTTTGGGTCATTTTTGGGAAATTATTGGATCATTTTGGGGGGAATTTTGGGTAATTTATGGGTCATTTTTGGGGCTGTTTTTGAGCCGTTTTTGGGCCATTTTTGGGGCATTTTTGAGCCGTTTTTGGGCCATTTTGGGGTCATTTTGGGGTCATTTTTGGGAAATTATTGGATCATTTGGGGGGAATTTTGGGTCATTTTTGGGGCTGTTTTTGAGCCGGTTTTGGGCCATTTTTGGGTCATTTTTGAGCCGTTTTTGGGTCATTTTTGGGTCATTTTGGGGTCATTTTTGGGTCATATTTTAGCCATTTATGGGTCAGTTTTGGTGCCATTTTTGGGGGTATTTTTGGGTCACATTTGTGGCCTTTTTTGGGTAATTTTCAAGGGAATTTTGGGCCATTTTTGGGTCATTTTTGGGGTCATTTTTGGGGCCACTTTTTGGCAATTATTGGATCATTTTCAAGGGAATTTTGGGGTCATTTTTGGGTCATTTTGGGACCATATTTTAGCCATTTTTGGGTCATTTTTGGTTGATTTTTGGGTCATATTTGGGTCCTTTTTTTTGGTAATTTTCAAGGGAATTTTGGGCTATTTTTGGGCCCATTTTTGGGTGGTTTTTGGGTCATTTCAGGGCCATTTTCCAGTCATTTTTGGGTCATTTTTGGTGCCATTTTTGGGAAATTATTGGATCATTTTGGGGGGGAATTTTTGGGTAATTTTTGGGTGATTTTTGGGCCATTTTTGAGCCATTTTTGGGCCATTTTTGGGTCATTTTGGGTCATATTTGTGGCTTTTTTTGGGTAATTTTCAAGGGAATTTTGGGCCATTTTTCAGTCATTTTTGGGGTTTTTTGGGGGCCATTTTGGGTCCTCTTTGGGGTCATTTTTGGGGCCATTTGTGGGCCATTTTGGGGTCATTTTGGGTCATTTTTGGGAAATTATTGGATCATTTTAGGGGGAATTTTGGGTAATTTATGGGTCATTTTTGGGGCTGTTTTTGAGCCATTTTTGGGCCATTTTGGGGTCATTTTTGGGTCATATTTTAGCCATTTTTGGGTCATTTTTGGGTCATATTTTAGCCATTTATGGGTCAGTTTTGGTGCCATTTTTGGGTCATTTCGGGTCACATTTGTGGCCTTTGGGTAATTTTCAAGGGAATTTTGGGCCAATTTTGGGTCATTTTTGGGGCCATTTTTTGGCAATTATTGGATCATTTTTGGGTCATTTTGGGTCATTTTTGGGGCCATTTTTGGGGCTGTTTTTGAGCCGGTTTTGAGCCATTTTTGGGTCATTTGGGGGTCATTTTGGGGCCATTTTTTGGCCATTTTTGGGTCATTTTGGGTCATATTTGTGGCTTTTTTTGGGTAATTTTCAAGGGAATTTTGGGCCATTTTTCAGTCATTTTTGGGGTTTTTTTGCGGCCATTTTGGGTCCTCTTTGGGGTCATTTGTGGGCCTCTTTGGGGTCATTTTGGGTCATTTTTGGGCAATTATTGTATCATTTTGGGGGGAATTTTGGGTAATTTTTGGGTCATTTTTGGGGCCGTTTTTGAGCCGTTTTTGGGCCATTTTGGGGTCATTTTTGGGTCATATTTTAGCCATTTTTGGGTCAGTTTTGGTGCCATTTTTGGGGTCATTTTTGGGTCACATTTGTGGCCTTTTTAGGGTAATTTTCAAGGGAATTTTGGGCCATTTTTGGTTCATTTTTGGGGCCATTTCTGGGGCCATTTTTGGGGCCACTTTTTGGCAATTATTGGATCATTTTGGGGGGAATTTTGGGGTCATTTTTGGGTCATTTTGGGACCATATTTTAGCCATTTTGGGGTCATTTTTGGTTGATTTTCGGGTCATATTTGGGGGCTTTTTTTGGGTAATTTTCAAGGGAATTTTGGGCTAATTTTGGGCCCATTTTTGGGGTGATTTTTGGGCCATTTCAGGGCCATTTTCGGGTGATTTTTGGGTCATTTCAGGGCCATTTTTTAGCCATTTTTTGGTCATTTTCAGGTCATTTCCGGTGCCATTTTTGGGGCTGGTTCCTTAATAATTTTGCTCCTTAATAATTTTGCTCCTTAATAATTTTGCTCCTTAATAATTTTGCTCCTTAATAATTTTGCTCCTTAATAATTTTGCTCCTTAATAATTTTGTTCCTTAATAATTTCGCTCCTTAATAATTTTGCTCCTTAATAATTTTGCTTCGTGCACAGGTTTCAACAGAAAACGTTGAGGCACTGCAGGTGTTTTTATGTAGCTGGTAACAGGTTAAACTGGCGGTGAAGGACAGGGGTTTTTTCACATGGGAGGGCCGAAAGGTTTGAGATTGGTGACTCAGGCAGGTTCCTGATGACGGAAAAAGAGTTTAATTCCGTTTATTCCCCCAAATTTCCCATTAATATTTCTATTTATCCCCACCTTTAATCCCATTTATCCCCACCTTTAATTCCATTCATTCCCACCTTTAATTCCATTTATTCCCACCTTTAATTCCATTTATTCCCACCTTTAATTCCATTCATTCCCACCTTTAATTCCATTTATTCCCACATTTATCCCCACCGTTAATTCCATTTATCCCCACCTTTAATTCCATTCATTCCCACCTTTAATTCCATTTATTCCCACATTTATCCCCACCTTTAATTCCATTTATTCCCACCTTTAATTCCATTTATTCCCACATTTATCCCCACCTTTAATTCCATTTATTCCCATCTTTAATTCCATTTATTCCCACCTTTAATTCCATTTATCCCCACCTTTAATTCCATTTATTCCCACCTTTAATTCCATTTATTCCCACATTTATCCCCACCTTTAATTCCATTCATTCCCACCTTTAATTCCATTTATTCCCACCTTTAATTCCATTCATTCCCACGTTTATCCCCACCTTTAATTCCGTTCATTCCCACCTTTAATTCCATTTATCCCCACCTTTAATTCCATTTATCCCCACCTTCAATTCCATTTATCCCCACCTTTAATTCCATTTATCCCCACCTTTAATTCCATTTATCCCCACCTTTAATTCCATTTATTCCCACGTTTATCCCCACCTTTAATTCCATTCATTCCCACCTTTAATTCCATTTATTCCCACATTTATCCCCACCTTTAATTCCATTTATCCCCACCTTTAATTCCATTTATCCCCACCTTTAATTCCATTTATTCCCACCTTTAATTCCATTTATTCCCACGTTTATCCCCACCTTTAATCCCATTTATCCCCACCTTTAATTCCATTTATTCCCACCTTTAATTCCATTTATTCCCACGTTTATCCCCACCTTTAATCCTGTATTTTCTCTATCAATAATTCCGTTTATTCCCCCATATTTCCTATTAATATTTCTATTTATCCCCACCTTTAATTCCATTTATCCCCACCTTTAATTCCATTTATTCCCACGTTTAATTCCATTTATCCCCACCTTTAATCCCATATTTTCTCTATCAATAATTCCGTTTATTCCCCCATATTTCCCATTAATATTTCTATTTATCCCCACCTTTCATTCCATTCATTCCCACATTTATCCCCACCTTTAATTCCATTCATTCCCACCTTTAATTCCATTTATTCCCACGTTTATCCCCACCTTTAATTCCATTCATTCCCACCTTTAATTCCATTTATCCCCACCTTTAATTCCATTTATCCCCACCTTTAATTCCATTTATTCCCACATTTATCCCCACCTTTAATTCCATTTATTCCCACCTTTAATTCCATTTATTCCCACCTTTAATTCCATTTATTCCCACGTTTATCCCCACCTTTAATCCTGTATTTTCTCTATCAATAATTCCTTTTATTCCCCCATATTTCCCATTAATATTTCTATTTATCCCCACCTTTAATTCCATTCATTCCCACCTTTAATTCCATTTATTCCCATCTTTAATTCCATTTATTCCCACCTTTAATTCCATTTATCCCCACCTTTAATTCCATTTATTCCCACGTTTATCCCCACCTTTAATTCCATTTATTCCCACATTTATCCCCACCTTTAATTCCATTTATCCCCACCTTTAATTCCATTCATCCCCACCTTTAATTCCATTTATCCCCACGTTTATCCCCACCTTTAATCCCATATTTTCCCTATCAAAAAGGCCGTGCCATTCGTTTTGGTGACTCTTGGACGTTTGAAATCGTAGGAGCGGTTAGCTGGAACGCAATTGTCCAAATGAAACTCGTCCAGAATTGAAGGTTAACGCTTCTCCGCGTGCGAAAACGATTGGGTTTGATGTCCCACCAGGAACAGAATTCTCTCAGCAATGCATTTAAACACTCGGATATAAAGTCAGTGTTGGGTGGAAAGGTCAATGTTCAACATCAATGGGATAGATTTTGGGATAAAAACGCCCCCGTTGGACCAAACCCCAAGAGTTTGGTCAATGGGGATGAATTTTGGGATAAAAACGCTCCAATTGGATGGAAAAGACAACGTTGGGTGGAAAACTCAATATTGGACCTCAATGGGGACAAATTTTAGGATAAAAACGCCCCCATCCTACCAAAACCCAAGATTTTTGTCAATGGGGGTGAATTTTGGGATGAAAACGCCCCAATTGGGTGAAAAAGTCAACGTTGGATGGAAAAGTCAAGGTTGGATCTCAACAGGGATGAGTTTTGGGATAAAAACGCTCTAATTGGACGGAATAGCCTTCTGAAAGACGAAGGATTTCCTTTCTTTACACTGTGGCATTGACTTTCCAACTCCAGATCCTCTTTTCCCGCGACTCAGATGCACTTCTGAAATCTTCTGTAACTTGGTCCCGTTGCCATTTTTGTTTCCTGCTTGATAAGAATGCGAAACGGGAGTTGTTCCTTTTGGTGTTGGAGCTGGTGAGGGTGCAGTGCAACGGGAGCGACACATTCACTATGGTTCACCCCCTATCTTTGACTCTGATCTGCCGATGTTTCTGACATCTGTTTTCCGATCCTTCTGCTCGCGTTTACACCAGGTCAGCAGCTCTGCGCGATGACACGCGGGCTGGAACTGGAGAACTGAGCGTCTGAAAAGGACAGAAAATCAAGGATTCAATGGAAGCGTGCCAGGAAAGACGATTGAAAGGAAATCTTGGGAGCAATTACTGCCGTTCATTGCAATCTGTCGGTTTGACATCCACGAAGAGCTGAACGCTTCATTTCTTGGCTCACACGGACACAATGACTGGAAGGAGCCATAGTGCAGGAAGATTGAGTCCTTCACACTTTTTACAAGTACAAGGATGTACGGTTGGCTTTCTCCATGCTGTATTTCCTTTATTAGCCTTTTGCAGTTCCTGTTATGACCCTGAAGCAGATCTGCGTTTTTCTCGTTATTTCCAGCACACATTTTCTTACTCGCAAGTGCGCTGGACTCGAGAATTGTTTAAAATGATGACGTCAAACGAATTGATAAATCCAAAGAAATAAGGAGATGAGGGAGTTCATGCTCGAATGCTGTTGAGAGACTGAATGCAGCTTTTTTCTGAGGCCGTTTTAAGAGAGAAGAAAATTCCCCGTTTGAGGTTTAGTGCGAAGACAATTGAAATGAAAACCATGTTTTTATAGACAATTCCAGGGTTGTGGGGTGACCTTGGCTGGCTGCCAGACATGCCCCCCTATTCCCCCGCAGTGGCTCCCTCCCACCAACAGGATGGGGGGGAGAATGAGATGGAAAAGCTCATGGATGGCGCTGAGGGTGGAAACAGGCAAGAGTCGAGGCTGCACATTGCCAGAAAGTGGGATCGCGGTGGGGAATCTTCTGCTGTGGAGGGACGAGGGTTGGTGTTTGTGTGTGTAAACTGTCCACCCGTGTCAGGGGAGTGACGATGTCCCTTTGATTTTGGCCCAGTCCAAGGAGCAGAGACACCGCCCACTAAAGCAGCTTCCTTGGGGCTCCATCCAAGCCGGCCTTGGGCGCTTCCAGGGATGGGGCATTGACGACTTCTCTGGGAAACCTGTGCCAGGGCCTCCCCACCCTCACAGCCCAGGATATCTTGCTGGATCTGACCTAAAGCTACTCCCTTTCAGTTCAGGCCATTGCCCCTCGTGCTGTCCTTGCAGCCCCTTGTCCAAAGTCCCTCTCCAGCTTTCCTGGAGCCCCTTCAGGCACTGCAAGGGGCTCTGAGTTTTCTCCAGAGCCTCCTCTTGTCCGGGTTGAACAGCCCCAGCTCTCCCAGCCTGTCTCCAGAGCAGAGGTGTCACAGACCTCAGAGCATCTCTGTGGCCCCCTCTGGGTTCTCTGCAGCAGCTCCACGTCCTTCTGGTGTCGGCAGCCCCGGAGCTGGGTGCAGCATTCCAGGTGGGATCTCGCCAGAGTGGAGCAGAGGGGCAGAATTCCCCTGGAAACATCCCTGCCTTGCAGGGGGGGAGCTGCTCTGGGCTGCCTGCCCCTCCTGCCCTTCTTCTTCTCCTGCCCCCTGCGAGGTCTGGAAATAACATCCAGCCCGAACTGAGAGGGTCCTTTCTGCCCTCCTTGTTGCCTTTTTGCTTCTCAGATCTCCCTGATAAAATTCCTCAGACTCTCAGGTTGTGGATAAAGGGATCCTTTGGGAGCAGGCGCAGGCAAAGACACCTGGGAGCTCTGCTGAGTGTGTGCGTGCCATTGAAACATGAAAACATTGCTGTGCAAAACACTTCTTCCACCATCCATCACCATCCTTCAAAGGGACTGCTGTTTTAAGAGCAGCACCAAATTTCAGTTTGTTCAGCTGTGATTTTAACGAGGAATTTCCTGTTAAAATAGTCAGGAAATCGGGAGAGAGAACATTTGCAGGCATGTTTGGAATACTGGGCTTTTCTGCAAGGAAGAGGTTTTTATCTTCCAGAGATCGTGATTTTCAGGTATCGTGCAGGAAATCAAGCTCCAATCCTTTCACCTGCTCCTCGTGCTCTCCTCCGTGTGGTGCTGTGTATCTGCAGCAGCACAAAGCTGAATTTCTCAGGGGTTTTTCTGGGCATTCAAACATTTGATGCCAACTTCTCAGCTTGATTGAAGCAAACATTCCCCGTCTGTGGTTAACTCAGCGACCTGGAACTCGGCATGCAGGAATTGTCTGTCACATCTCTCCATGTTTTTGACTGATAGAACCACTTGAAAGGCACAGGCAGATGAGTGGATTCCACTCCTAATGACTTAAATGAGGCGAGATGAACCCTGAATTTATTACGCGTCACAGAGTTGCAGGCTTAGAGATGAGTGTGGGACAGCGAAACAGCAGGACAGAAGTGAGGAAGAATCCCTGTGCTGTGGGATAGAGGGAGATCTTGGAGACAAGACTGGAGATACCTGAGCTTTGAAGTCAGGATCACAGCCCAGGCACGCCTCAGCATCGCGAGAAACTGCAGAGCGTCATTTTACAGATTCTGTGAGCATAATCCAAGGGTTTGGATTCTTTCCTCCGCGTGACAATGATGGGCATTCCAGCGAATGCACAGGGATCTTTTCTAAGGAGGCACGTGGCTGCAAACCCAGGGAGATTTAAAGCAAAATGCAGGAACAGATCGAGCAGAGCACTGAGTAACGCTGAATTTCATCGAATCGTGGAATGCAGGCAACCTGTGCCAGTGCCTTGCCAGCCTCACAGCAAAGGATTTCTTCCTCATATCTAACCTAAACCAAAAATGCGTGCGAAAATGGCCCAAAATAACCCCGAAAATGGCCACAAGAATGGCCCAGAAATGACCCAAAAATGACCCAAAATAACCCCCAAAATAGCCACAAAAATGACCCAAAAATGACCCAAAAATGACCCAAAATAACCCCGAAAATAGCCACAAAAATTGCCCAGAAATGACCCAAAAATGACCCAAAATGGCCCACAAAATGGCCAAAAAAATGGCCCAGAAATGACCAAAAAATGACCCAAAAATGACCCAAAATAACCCCGAAAATAGCCACAAAAATGGCCCAGAAATGACCCAAAAATGACCCAAAATAACCCCGAAAATGGCCACAAAAATGGCCCAGAAATGACCCATAAATGGCCCCAAATTGGCCTTCAAAATGACCAAAACTGACCCAAAAAATGACCCAGAAGTTGGCCTCTCTTTCAATTTGAAGCCATCTCCCCTCGGCCTGTCCCTAAATGCCCCTGTAAAGTCTCTCTCCATCTTTCTCGTGGCCTCCTTCAGGAACTGGGAGGCTGCAGTTGAGTCCCCCTGAGGCCTCCTCTTTCCCAGGCTGAATTCCCATATATTTATGTGGGAAATAACGTGGTGGCAGTGACCAAAACCCCTCTCCCTGCTCCCCGAGCGGCTCTCTGAAGCGCTGGTGACAGCGTGAGGGTTGAAGTGATTTTGGGGTTGGTGGTGGTTTAGGGTGTGGGAACGACAGGCCTGCAGGTAGACCTTAGGGATTGTTCTGTTAGGAAAACACCCATGGGAACTGCGCCTGTGTGCTCGTCCGTGGTGAACACTCGTGACAAGATCAATGAAATGATGGAGTAGAAAGGAGGAGTAAGAATAATAACTCACTTGCAGCGATCCTGAGAAATGTAAGGGGGTGGTCAGAAAGGGGGGCTGAAACCTAGGGTTGAGTGAAAACAATGTATTCGATAGAGTGGTGTGGAATTAATGATTAACTGATGATTATAAGCTCGTTATGGTATAAATGTAACCATTTTTCGAACCCATGGTGGGGCTCGATTTGGGTCCGAAAGACCCCTGCTCCCAGGGCCCTTCTATTAAAGCACCCATGGAATCCCTTCGTGATTATGTGTTTTCTTACGCTAACAGCCTGGCTGGGCATGGAGGTTTTTCAGGAAGTCAGGGCAAAAAAGAGGGTGCATCACCCTTGGACAGAAGGTCAGGCAACTCAAGAAGTGTTTAAGGATGTTGTTAGGTCATGCAGAAAGAAAATTAGAGAGGTGAAAACTCAATCAGAGCTTAACCCAGCCACTTCTGTGAAGGATAATAAAAATGTTTCTAGAAACAAATTAATAGCAAAAGGGGGCACAAGAAGAACCTCCACTCTTTATTGGATGCAGGGAGGAATATAGGAACTAAGATGAGGACAAGGCTGAGCTACTTAAGCCCTTCTTTGCCTCAGTTTTCAACAATAAGACAGGTTGTCCTCAGTCCAAGTGCTCTCCTGAGCTGGTAGATGGGGCCAGGGAGCAGAACTGAGCCCCTGTAGTCCAGGAGGAAGCAGCTGGGCACCTGCTGAGCCACTCAGATGCTCGCAGGTGTCTCTGGGACCAGATGGGAGCCATCCTAGGGGGATGAGGGAGCTGCTGGATGAGCTCTCCAAGCTGCTCTCCATCATTTCTCATCAGTCCTGGCTCACCAGGGAGGTCTCAGGGGACTGGAGGTGTCCAGCCCATCCCCAAGAAGGGCTGGAAGGAGGATCTGGGCAACTCCAGGCCAGTCAGCCTGACCTCGGAGCCTGGCAAGGTTATGGAACAGATCACCTTGAGTGCCATCACACGGCACCTACAGGATGGCCGAGGGCTCAGACCCAGCCACTGTGGATTTCAATATCTTCATTGATGATCTGGATGAGGGGATTGAGTCCAGCATCAGCAAATTTGCAGATGACACCAAGCTGGGTACGAGTGTGGATCTGCTGGAGCACCGGAGGACTCTGCAGAGGGACCTGGACAGGCTGGATGCAGGGCCCAAATCCAACAATGTGAGCTTTAAGAAGACCAAGAGCCGGGCCCTGCACTTTGGCCACAACAACCCCTGCAGTGTGTCCTGGGCTGGCCCAGAGGGATCACAATCTCCAAAGTGATCCATGCTGCAGGAAGTAATACAACTTCCTTCCTGGGAGAGAGAACCAAGAACCAGGCAGTTTTGAGCATTGATATATGGGCCAAGCAATTAAAAGTTGATCTGCCTTCAAGGAAAGAATCCCTGTATAAGCAGTGGATTTCTTGAGCTCTTTCTATTTGGCCTTCCTACTCTTCAGAGAGAAGCAGCTCTCTGCTTCTCTCTCCGGTAAGACAGAGCCACAGAGAGAGAGAGAGAGAGAGAGAGAGAGAGAGATTAACCCCCTCCATGCCCAGACTAAACTTCCAGACACCCATCCTTCCCTGCACAGAGAGAGGAACGAGTGAGGACACCTCCATAAATGCAGCATAGAGACTCTAAGTCAGTGAAGGAAGCAGAGCTGACACCTAGAGGGAGGAGCATGACAAGTGCTTCAATAGTGAAACTGAAAACTCTTCTGTGAAACCATGGTTGGGACTAAGCTAATAAATTCCCTGTAATAGATGAGAAAATAGTCCAAAGGGGGGATGTGATGTTCTACCTGCAGTCAGTGAGCAAAGACACCTGTACAGAAATAAGCAGGTGCTGAAGTAAGTACAGCCTGATGAGAAACTTGAACAGAGATAGAGAAGAGGCTGTGACTCAGAACCCTCGGCCTGGGGATGGTGGAGAACTTGTGCTGCCAGGAGAACCTGTGCTGTTAGACACAGAAGAAGGGGATTTTCTTTGCTGCTCAATAGAACTCAAAAAGGTACCCCGTGGACTGTTCATGACCCACAGTAGCGGCTCTGGGAAGGCTACTGGTGTGGGAGGGTTCCTCCACAACAAGCAGATCTTTCCTCCCACATGGCTTCTGGTTGTGAGGCTGAAACCCATAAAAAACCCTGTATTTTCTTACAGAGAGTCCATGGTATAAGCAAAAGAGACTTCTCTCCCTAAATGAGACAAAGACTATTTCAGAAGTGGTAAACTGACTGAAAGTCCAAGTGTTGTCCTTTTGTGTGTTGTCAGGGGGAAAGAAATGGAGATGTTCCGGGAGGAGAGGCGGTTTGAGGGTTTTGTTCTGGTTCTTCTTGTTTTTCTCTTTCTCTTAGGTTTATTAATAAACTTTCCTTATATTTTTAAAGTCTGAGCCTACTTTGCCTACTCCTAAACCTTATGTCACAGCAAAAATCAGGTAAATTTTGGTAAGTGTGCTGGCGTTTAGCCAGAAACTCCAATAGACGAAGTGAAACCACAATATGAATTGGTGTTTCTGCCTGCTTTCCCTAACCTCAAACCACAACACAGTGCTACAGGCTGGGGACAGAGTGGCTGGCCAGCGGCCAGGCAGAAAGGGACCTGGGGACACTGATGGCTCAGCATCCCCCCCACACCCCAGTGGCCTCAAGGATCTGCTGCAAGGAGTCCCTGGGGAGCCTTGGTCAGGAATGGCCCTGGGGGGCTCCCAGGGACTGCAGGTTTTTCAAAGGACTTTGGCTTTTGCTTTTGCCTGGGAGTCTCTGAGAGGTTTGTGCAATCATGGCTCCAATTCTCTGCTGTAACTCGACCCTTGAGAGGCTTTGTCAGTGGGGCTCATTAATGCTCCAAGGTACTCAGGTTAATTTAAGTTCTTCTTTTTGCCATGGAGTGTCAGAGAGGTTTGTGCAATCCTGGCCTTCAATTATTTACCTTAACGAGTCCCTTGAGAGCTTTGCATTGACACTCAGTGGCGCTCATTCATGCTTTGAGATACTCAAGGTTTTAAGGTACTTTGGATTTTCCTTCCCACACTGAGGCTCTGAGAGGTTTCTGCGCAATCCTGGCCTCCAATTCTCTCCTCCAAGGGGTGCATGAGGAGCCTGTACTGGGGATGGACCTCAGTGGGACCCATTAATGCCTCGAGACACTTTGGGATTTTCCTCTGATTTTGACTCCTGGAAAGGTTCCTGAAATCTCCTCTCAGGCCCTGAGGTTCAAGGGCTCAGCTCCAAATGCACCACGGGGCTCATTAGGATCAAGCCAGTCCTGACAAACCATGCCTCTGCCTTGATTTCCCTCTGCTCTGGTGCTGTTCATTAGGAAGCTTTTTTCTTTCAGTACAGGAGAAATATTTCAACGAGCTTCTGATAAATCTATCTTCCTATTTTAAAGGGTGTATTTTTCTCTGTAGAGAAGAGGTGATTGCAGCATTCTGGGACTGCTACTGATCCAGGATCTCTCCTCAGGAGGTGTGGCCTGCTCAGAGAAGCTTTGACTTGAGGTCTGAGCCAGTGTGGACAACCTTGCTCCACATTCCTCAACCCCATCCTGTCTCTCCTCACTCACCTGGCATCTGCTTTGCTCAGAGAACTGCCTGCACTCAGGCAAAGAGGCCTTTTCTTTTATTTTTTAAGCACTCTAAAACTCCTGAGTTTCCCCACTGAAAACAGACACCCTCCTCAAGTGTGTGCCAAGCCCAAGGTGCCTCCAAGGAGGTTCCCCTTCCCCAAGACAGAACCATGCAAGGAATGTTTTAGACACACAGGAAGTTCTACAGTGAACACAAATCCAAATCTGCTGAAGGCAGAATTAGACCAGCTCCTGAAGGACAGACCACCTTTGAACTCCTCAAAGCAGCTCAATGCACGCAGTGGGTTGTTGGGAGGTGTGTGAGTGAGCCAAGAGTGAGGGGAAGGAAAATGCAGAGAGCCCTGGAAGTGCCTGTGTGCAGGCAGGCAGTGGGGAAGGGCAGTGCAGCCCTGGCCTGGGCTGGGTGTGAGGGGGGATCCTCATCCCAACCTGCCCTGGGCTGGGTGTGAGGGGGGATCCTCATCCCAACCTGCCCTGGGCTGGCTGTGAGGGGGGATCCTCATCCCAACCTGCCCTGGGCTGGCTGTGAGGGGGGATCCTCATCCCAACCTGCCCTGGGCTGGGGGCACCAATAGGGATCCTGGACCCATCCCACTTGCCCTGGTCTGGTTGTTGAGGTGGGTCTCTCCCCTGCCCACCCCTCCGCCCTGCCCTGCTCTGAGGGCTCTCCTCATCCCAATCCCTCCCCCTGGCCTGGTGTGGAGGATCCTCATCCCAACCTGCCTGGCTGCTGTAGGATACACTCATTCCCAACCTTGCCCTGGGCTGGCTGTGAGGGTCCTATCCCAACCTCCCATAGCCTTGCAAGGGGCTCTGGCCATGGACACTGCACTGACCCCACTGCTCCAGCCCCTTGCTCAGGGCTGCTGTCACTGCCCAGAGCCACAGGGGATCCCTTGCTGGGGGCTGGTGCCCCGGCCACCTGCCCTGTGCCGCGCTGGCTGGGCAGCCCCCAAGGAAGCAGCAGCAAAGGCCAGTGCCAGGGCCAAAGGCCAGCTCAGCCAGACAGAAAGGGGCAGTGCTGGGCACTGTTTCCATGGCAGCCGTCACTGGGACAGGACACCTGGGTCACCTGGCATGGCAGTTGCCATGGAAACCCGGCTCATTGGGAATACCAGGACAAAGGTTTTAGTAGGGCCTGGCACAATAGGAAAAAGGGGGGTGGTTTTAAACTAAAAGAAGGGACGTTCAGATAAGAAGAGATAGGGAAGAAATTGTTGATGATGAGGGTGGTGACACACCAGGACAGGTTCCCAGGGAAGCTGGAACCATTCAAGTCCAGGTGGGAGAGGACTCTGAACAGCCTGGTCTGCTGAAAGATGTGCCTGCTTCTGGTAGGGGTTTGGATGAGATGAGCACTGCAGAGCTCTTCCAGTCCAAACCATTCTAGGACAGTGTGGGGAGAAGGGGCTGCTCAGTGGACTCCATGCACTCCCTTGACTCCTGGTCTCTGCTGGGCCCCACATTCAGCAGCCAAAGGCAGCCCCTTCTCTGGCCTTGCCCTCCCCCTGCCCCAGGGGCTGACAGAGGATGGGTGGCACAGGTGAGCTTTGGGCTTTGCAGGGCTCAGGCACAAGGGCTGTGAAAGGGTCAGTGCTGAGCTCACTCAGTGGGGTGGGGCAGAGCCCAGCCAGAAATCACCCCCTGAAGCAGCAGCTCTGCAGTGCTGGCCACCAGGCCGGCTTGCCAAGGGAGGCTTCTGGCCATGCCCTGGCAGCAGCTGCTGCTGCCAAGGTGCCTTTGGTGTCTCGGGCTCTCCCCAGCACAGCTCCCACCACGGCACTCTGCACTTGTGTCTGACGCCTTCACTGTGTTGGGGCTGGCCTGGGGCTTTTCCTGCAGTGGGATCTGCCCTGGTCCTGGCACAGGAAAGGCCATTCCTGCTGGAGCAGGAGGCTCTGCCTGCAATGGGCTCAAACAACTCCAGCAAGGCCCTGTTTGCTTCAGAATTTCTTCCTAGAGCACTATATTCTAATAGTAGTTGTTATTGTTGCTATACTGTGGAGTAAATAACTCTGGTTAAGATCATTTTGTCTAATGATGATCAGAATCAATCATACCTGTGTTTATATAAATCTATCTTCCATCGTTAATCCTGTGGGACAAATTG
This sequence comes from Eopsaltria australis, assembly GCA_034509425.1. Lineage (NCBI taxonomy): Eukaryota > Metazoa > Chordata > Aves > Passeriformes > Petroicidae > Eopsaltria > Eopsaltria australis. The sequence continues at coordinate 60 of JAVTVJ010002277.1, read as the reverse complement.
CCTTAAGGATCAGTTCCACCTGTCCAGTCTTTTACACATGAACCTTTGACAAAGACTGGG
>JAVTVJ010002275.1:0-10957 GCA_034509425.1 Eopsaltria australis | reverse complement strand
GAAGAAGAAGAAGAAGCAGAAGAAGAAGAAGAAGAAGTAGAAGAAGAAGAAGAAGAAGAAGAAGAAGAAGAAGAAGAAGAAGAAGAAGAAGAAGAAGAGGAAGAGGAAGAAGAAGAGGAAGAAGAAGAGGAAGAAGAAGAAGAAGAAGAAGAAGAAGAAGAAGAAGAAGAAGAAGAAGAGGAAGAAGAAGAGGAAGAAGAAGAAGAAGAAGAAGAAGAAGAAGAAGAAGAAGAAGAAGAAGAAGAAGAAGAAGAAGAAGAAGAAGAAGGAAGAAGAAGAAGAAGAAGAAGAAGAAGAAGAAGAAGAAGAAGAAGAAGAAGAAGAAGAAGAAGAAGAAAGAAGAAGAAGAAGAAGAAGAAGAAGAAGAAGAAGAAGTTAAAAGAAGAAGAAGAAGAAGAAGAAGAAGAAGAAGAAGAAGAAGAAGAAGAAGAAGAAGAAGAAGAAGAAGAAGAAGAAGAAGAAGAAGAAGAAGAAGAAGAAGAAGAAGAAGAAGAAGAAGAAGAAGAAGAAGAAGAAGAAGAAGAAGAAGAAGAAGAAGAAGAAGAAGAAGAAGAAGAAGAAGAAGAAGAAGAAGAAGAAGAAGAAGAAGAAGAAGAAGAAGAAGAAGAAGAAGAAGAAGAAGAAGAAGAAGAAGAAGAAGAAGAAGAAAGAAGAAGAAGAAGAAGAAGAAGAAGAAGAAGAAGAAGAAGAAAGAAGAAGAAGAAGAAGAAGAAGAAGAAGAAAGGAAGAAGAAGAAGAAGAAGAAGAAGAAGAAGAAGAAGAAGAAGAAGAAGAAGAAGAAGAAGAAGAAGAAGAAGAAGAAGAAGAAGAAGAAGGAGAAGGAGGAGAAGGAGGAGAAGGAGGAGAAGAAGAAGAAGGAGGAGAAGGAGGAGAAGGAGGAGAAGGAGAAGAAGAAGGAGGAGAAGGAGGAGAAGGAGGAGAAGGAGGAGAAGGAGGAGAAGGAGGAGAAGGAGGAGAAGGAGGAGAAGGAGGAGAAGGAGAAGAAGCGAGAAGAAGGAGAAGAAGGAGAAGAAGCGAGAAGGAGAAGGAGAAGGAGAAGGAGAAGGAGAAGGAGAAGGAGAAGGAGAAGGAGAAGGAGAAGGAGAAGGAGAATGGCCTGAATCAGAAAAGACTACCCAAACAGACACAGTATGAGGAGAGACAGGGAGAAACATCAATGTGCAATTGTGCCAGGCAGAACAAGTTTCCAACAGAAAGCAGCAGGAAGAATCCCAGGCATTGGGGAATGCAGGGGTAGAACAGGAAGAAAGGACAATCACTGAACTCAGAACAGAGGTGATAAAGGCAAAGCAAAGTTTGCAATCAAAGTTGGAAAAGAGCAAGATCTCCAACATTATTATTGGTGCAGCACCTTACTCAGCCTGTAATACCAAGTATGCCACCTCCAGTATTTTCTTGGAACACCAGCTCCTCTTTTACCAAAGAGATTGCTGATTTCACCATCTGCATCAGGAGTCCTAGCACATGTAAGAGGAGTATTACAGCAATTGCTGTTGTATGTTCACTCACATTTACCCTTACTCTCTACTGAAAAAAAAAATTCTTTTAAAAGTAATAAAATTTTTAAAAGAAATTTAAAAATTTTTGGTTTCTTCTGTATGGGAATTTGGCATTTCTTGTCTGAACTGTAAATATAAATCTAACCTCCTCATTCTTAGATGTTATTGTTGAGAGATGCCATCTACCTGGCACCTCATTCTCATTGAATATACTTCTTCCTTCAACTTTATTATAAGTATTCTTTAAAATAAAAGTGAGACCCTACTTACCTGTGTTAATTACAAAACACTTGGTACTTCCCACAAGCTTGTGACTGTTTCCATGTTCTGGACAGGTTTGTACTCAGGCAATTGCATTCTCACTGTGCAACATAACCCTTGTAAAATATCCACTGGAAAAAATAACTTTTAGACTTTCCAAATAAAAAAATCCTTGCTGTGTCATGTTGCTAATACAGAATGGATACTTGCATTCCTGAGAAGGATGAGACATCCTTAAATCTGCAGCCTGTACACCAGTGCTTTACAGTTCAAACATGTATTGTAGGGGAAGGGAAAATTGCCACATGTAAATTGAAACCAAATTACTGGCTGACTTATGCCTACAGGAACAAAAGCGTTTCAGAACTCAAAAAAATTCATGGCAGAACAATGACTGTATGCACCTACAGACACTTGAATTATTCTGTGTGCAAACCCAAGACATGAGGAGCACTGAGCTATGCAGAGAACTGGGTAAACTCCTCAGTGACACATGGTGGCTCTGTTTGGAATGTCAGCGGGACACAACTACACACAATGTGTGCAGGACTAACACACTACTGAAAATGAAGGAAGAGGGAATGAAATAGAAGGGGAGAAAAAAAAAAGAAAAAACAAACTACAGCAGCCCCAAACTCCTATCTGACAGAAGACCCTATTTTCAATTCTCTTGTTTGATGCAGTGTTAAAACCCCAAACTAAGCCAGGAGAAAGTATGTTATCTTACCAAAGAAAGAAATCAGACCCAACAGTCTTATCAAGCAGGAAAAGATCAAAATGGGAAAAATATGCTTTAAAATGCTAGGGGATTTTCTTTAATATTGAGCTGTGGAAATCCAAAATGGGGAAGATGCTTTGTGAAGGGCCCTGGGAAAAACCTTCAAGGATTCTTGGCGTATATCCAAGTTCTGTGCTGCAAGGTCTTTATTAACAAATGAACAGTATAACAATAATGTCAGACCCAAGAACTGAGGATTTTAGAACAGGTGGAAAGATCACCTGCTCACATAGTGCCAAAGGCTACACAGAAGGCTCAGCGGCCCCATCGGCCAATCTGAGATGACACATCCTGCATTTCTTCCATATGCTCCTAAAGCAGAGTCAACCTGGTATATCTATTCATTTACAACTAGTATACTAACATATTTTGCCAGGCTTTTCTCTTTCAAGGCAGTAAATTCCCAAAACTTTTTTACAAAATATTACTATGAGAGACTTTAATAACATCACTTCACTGGCTGATTGAGCTGATGAAATCAATTCCTGTGCAATATCCAACCAACAGCTCTCCAAATAAGCTGCAGGAATCAGTTAAGGCAGCTTTTGATGCAAGAGCACACAGACTTGGCAGAAGGGCGGGTTGAATCTTGGCAGCAGAGCTAATAAATGTAATTATAATGATAAAAGCTCACAAATGGCTTCATTCTACACTGTCACTCACAGCACAACCTGCTATCGCTCACTCCTGCTGCACACAATGACCTTTGTCATGCTTGAGAAAACAGCTTCCCACTGTGATTTGACTCTTACTGAGTGGCCAGATGGGGCAGTTTTGCTTCATTATTTGTGTCTGTGAAGTGGAAATGCCAACAGAAAGATTCATTACTGTCAAGATCATCTCTGCAAAGCTCCCTTGATTTATTAGGGCATAAACTGCTGTACTGGCTGTAATGAGACATAAATTGTCTGTAAAGCCTATGAACTCAAGAAGGAAATACACTGCCATCAAGAGGCTCAGGGCCTAATTTATTAACAGCTTCTGTCATACAAGCAGCACTGATTGTGACAGTCATAGGAAAAAAATGTAAGAGATTTGCCAATGACACGTTTACATAAAAGAATATCTTCTATTTTTCCCTGAAATTTTTACGGTGCTGACAGGTGAAATGCAGTGGAATCGATAAATATGACAAAATATTAGCATCTCTCAGATTCTATTCAATGTTGAGATTATGATCCAGACTCATAAATCACAGGATAAGGAAGCTTAAGACTCAAATTATCTTGAAGGGAGACAATTCCCTGTCCAGCTTCAGAATGTTCTAGACTTTTTTAAGCCCTACATTTTGTGAGGCAGTCCAGATTCTCTTACATTTTCATTTGTATCATGGATCTTGCCTACATTTGCAATTAGCACAGTACAACACTCCTAAAATATTACAACAGTTTATGACAACAAACACGTGTCAAAGAAACACTAGAACTGTTTGTGCCTGCCATGAAGTACAGGCATTATTTGAACAGAATACATCAGCTACTTAATCCACACTGAGAGCATGTAAAGAGCACTTCAGCAATACAGGAATAATTTAATATTCCATTGACAAAGGGCTTCTGATGTGGGCATGAGGAGCTGGAGAGGCTTTCACAGTCCAGCCCTCAGGATTCTGTGTTTCTGTCAATTACAGATCTCTCGGATTCAATGAAGTAAACAACCAAACCAAAAAACGCATAACAACAATTAAAAAAACCCAAAATAATACAAACCAAAATAACTAAAACATGGCACAACTTAAAACTGGGTCCAAATCTGCAGCCATAGTAAAGACTCTTCTGCGCGTTCAGAAAGAATGCAACATATTATGTTTATATTCAATCAACACATTAGAGAATAAATGAAAACATCCAGCTATAAAATTACACTGTTGTACAAAAGTTCCTTCTAAAAGCTTATTAATTTTTCATGTACCTCTTCCAAAACTTAGAGACATACATGCAGAGTATAGACTAATTTTTAAAAATCTCTTTTCAGAATGCTGTTTCAGAAAATTTTTTGCAAGAAGTTATACCACAAAAGAAACCTCTCTAGGGGGAAATATATTACAATCTGAGCAGTACCACACAGACAATTAAACCCACATAGAACTTTTTGCTATTAAATCAACAAAATTAATTGAGAAAAATAAAAGTACCGATACCTGCTTATGATGGCATGATAATCTTGCCCATGTTTCTAACTTCATAATCCAGCCTAACTCAGAGGGCAAGTACACTTTGTACTGGCACAACTGTGAACAGCTCTGGATCATGTAGATACTGTAGTGCTGTTAACACTTGATTAAATATTAATGTGGGAGTGAACACCAGGTTGTTTTGCCACTCAAAAACCCATTAATTAATCACTTTGGAGAAAGGAGGAAAATACACCTCTTTTGTTGAGCCACTGTCTTTTGGAAAGGCTAGATCTGTACATTAGTAGAAAAATTAAAGTTCATTAGTATTTACAAAATAAAGCTCATTACAGGTATTTATAACATACCTGAGTGGCTTTCTTTACATTCATATTCCCTTATGGCTATTAAACATTCCAACATTTAAAAAGAAGCAAACTAAACCATAACTAAACCAGGTGTTTACCCATCTATTTCTCACTAAATGATGGAAAGTTATCTAATTAATTATGAAGTTTTGAAAATGCGTGGAATATGGCAGCATTACAGCCCTTAGAGCTGAGCTCAAGTTCAACTATATTCCCCCTCCTCAGCAAAAGCAGCTGCAGTTATTTACACAACATGAGCACTTTTGTACTGAATTCCTCTACTTTTCCTGAGTGTCCCTGGTGGTTTACACAGTGCACAGATCCTGTCCATCCCTGCTAACCAGTTATCCTTAAAGGTAATTCTTAGTAGTTATGGAAGTGAGTCTCTGGAAGAGCACATCTGAAAGTTGCTCTGGTGCAGTGGCACAATTCTTACCAGAGATTCCTCGATGAATTCAGGAGCTTGATGGAGGGATTCAGGAAAAGAATTTGCTAATGCCCTTAAAGGTTCAGTATTTGTCAACTGAGAAATATGTTCTGAGTGGTTGCCAATGATTAATGACTCTCATCTGCTTGCCTGGGAGAAGAGACACCATTTTGAGCTACTTTTGTGAAGGCTGTGAAAGGGCAGGGGGATGGAGAGACATTCCATACATCCTTGCTGCTATGTGACCAAAAATGGCCCGACCTCAGTCTAGCCATGTCTACTAACTTGGGGAAGGTATGTGAGGATTTTAATATGAACACAACTATGATTTTGAAAATTTTATTTAGTATTTCCTATTGCTAATACAAGCAGGGTGCAGTCAAAGGCTTCATTTTGATATTCACCTTTGCATACAACTGAATATTGTATATTCCACTGGTAAAACCATACGGAAGCATCCACCAATTATACTGATGGTCCAATGGCTCATTAATTATTGCTTGCTGCTTACAAATTCAGAGTCAAATGCATTTTTCTGTCTGAAATGGCATAAACATGACGTACCACAAAGGCATCCTCAGATGTCTGGCTCATCTCTAGTTTCCATACATGGCCTTTTAAGGAGAATTTAGGTCAGCCAAAATGAAAGTGTTTGTTTCAAAATGGGGTGCCATATGTCAAAATGTACTTAGTCAGCCGGTAAAATTTTTAGCCAAAAATTCAGTATTATGAGATACAGTGCTAAAAACTGTACTCACAGTGTTCTAATGCTGTTTGTATACACATTTGAATATTTTCTACAAATATGGGTTTGGTTGCTTAAATGTATCAAAATATTTTTCAAAAATTACTGTCATAGTTATTAGAATTATATACTGATATAATTTTTGTTAAAATCATTTGTAAGCTAAGTTTCTATTATGGACTAAGTTCTGTCACCATTTTCAAAAAAATTCTAAACAGTTCCATTGGCTACATAAATACTGTGGGTGCTATTCATCATGGAATCAGTCATAAGTCAGGGACATAGCCCCAGAATAGAACACAACTCCCATTTGAACAGGATTATACTGAATAATAGAATAAAAACTACCTCCAGCAAAGAAAACGAAGATTTATTTCACAAGGCAGCTAACAGGATCTTTTGTCTTAGCAAATATTGCCCCTTGTGGCGGGGACAAAGAGAAAAGAAAACGACTATTGATCTCTACTTAGAGCTATTTTCTAAAGAAATTCTTCCAGGGGAGCTGAACACACAGTATTGATTGACATATCGATCAAACCTCAGGCAGTGCGTGCTGCCCACGTGCCAGACTTCCCAGGACAGCCCAGCTGAGAGCACAGATCTGCTGGTAAGGCAAGGCACACCCAGCTCAGATACTGGGTGTCCCAAATATGAGCCTAGCAGAAGCAGGAACACTGTAATTAAAGCACTCTGGAAACCCCTGATGAGCAGAACCCACCCAAGCTATGAGGAGAGAAGACATATTGATGTCCTGATACCCTGCCTGAATCACAAGGTGTGACCCTGCTGCTGCGTTCCCAGCATGGCACAGAACAAATGCAAGCAGTGCTGACCCCACGACACAGGGACAATGAGAACAGAACTTGGTTTCAGCTAAAGTGCAGAATAATTTCTGAAAGGTGGGCTGTTTATACCTTTCCAGTACAGTGCAAACCGTAAGATCAGACTCAAATTCTACACAGGAAAACAGTGGGAACCTCAGCCTAACAGTATTCCCTAGACAGATCCCGTGGTTCCCACTCAAAATTGCCAGCAGTACAACTGCAAAAAGGTTACACTGGTGGTGCTCCCACAAACTGAGGACTGATGAGGGACTGTTTTTCAATTGCAAGTGACAAGAGCTGGATTGACAGAAAGATAATCTAACCAGAGTCACTTTTGCATACAGAATTAAATTCACCTTCCATCAATTTTTGTGCCTATAAACATGAAAGCATGAATATTTTGTGAAAATTCACCCCCTAAATGTGATGCAAATTTAGCCAAAGCAAATGTTTACAGTTTTCACCCATCCCTACCACAGATGTTTCAGCATTAGACAAAACTCTTATTTTATGAAAAATGTAGCCATTTCTTTTTCATTGTAAGAGCAAACTCAATTAATGTATACTCAGTTAATTTCATTCTTGAAGATTAAGTTAATAGAATAGACAAACTGCTTAGAATTTTTTTTAGTAATAGTGAAAGATTTAGACTGAAATATGGTTCATTGAAAGGCCAGTTTTGTTCTCTTTTGCTTTTTATTCTTAGGAAACCTTCTTCATGGTTGTACTACTATCTTGTATTATTAAATCAGCTAAAAAGCACAGAAACAGACAATATCCAATACTACCTTAGATATTATTAAAACCCCAAAGAATTCTCCTTCCTCAGAGGCTGAAAAACTGAACCATTTGATTGAAAACTCTTATTTTACAACACTATCATATTTTATTCTTGCCAAGAGGATTGCCCAGCTTGCCTAGAAGATTTGTCTGTTGTCTCCATTCATGTAAACTTCCAAACTTTCCTTTAGGCATCGTAACAACAGAGAGCGTTCATCTTTCTAAGAGTGTTTGTGACATTTTTCCTCATACAGGGATAACTTGTTTCTACTTATTTTTAATATAAGTGATGTGAACATAAAAATGTTACCGGAAGTTACTGACTATCTCCAGAACCTGTTCAAGAATAAGAACTAAGGAACTTGACTGCACAATTTGAGAGGGAAACAATTTTCCAGGAAAACAAACCCTAAGTGGCTTGCATCTTGAATTGTCCAGGCTCTGTAGGTTTTCTATTTTATGAACCTCCATATAAGACGTATTTCAAAATGTTTTATAAATATTTATAGCTGCTCCTATTTTCATAATAACATGTTGAACAGCAGTCATTGGCATAGACACTTCACTACTACAATGGATTTTAAAGCCTTCTTCTATAACAAGTCCCAAATGATTCAAAATCCTTCATGTTTTTTTCAAGATATGACTAATGACATAAGGTGGCAGAATAAAGACTTCTGTCTTCTAACAATGCACTAAACTCAACTTCATTGTTAAGATCCAGCAGAAAGCTTTCGAGAACTCATAAGAGGAAACCTCTGTGACTGAACTGAAATCTTAGCAGAAGTCAGTGCACAAATTATATCCTGCAGAAAGAGAACATACTTATTCAGATGTGCAAATCCCATTCTGTCAGTTCTGCACAGAGACAATTATGGTAAGGGTAGTAGAGAGGATTATGGGATGATGGAATTCAGAACCTCATAGAAAAGAATAGGTTTTTATCAGTTTTGCAGCAGATGTCTGCACATGGGAACAGAACACAAAAGTTAAGTCTACAGAGGCTGCCATGTTTTGCAGAAGTCTCAGAATGTCAGTTAATGCTGTTAGGCCAGTTTAGAAAAAGTAGGTCTAAATACAGTGAGATAAACAAACAGTGCTCTCTAAATGGGTATTCTATAAAATGCATAACCACTAACAAAGTTAAAGATTCAACCACTCAGAAAGAATCAGCAGACCCACAACAGTGTTCTAAAGATGGGATTGTTTGGATAACTTGTTTAGCTCTTAATTCAGTAAAGCGCTTTAATGTATGCCTGAATCCATTGCTTTGGTTAGAAGGGATGTAATAACTCACATATGTAAGCATTTCACTGAAATGAATACTAAACTAGACATATATGAGCCCCTGCATGGAATGAATCTTTCGTACTGCCTTGATATATGTGCATGCATTGAGGGATTTTTCTACAGCCAGACACCACCAAGGATAACAGAGGTACTCTGGGAAAATGGTATATATGAATAATAATTTCATATAAACAATGTCTGTTGTACTTCCAAACCAGCAGAATTTGGCCTCTCAGAGTAAAATGAGTAAGAAATACCATTTGCTCTATGTAATGGGATGCCAGCAAGAGAATACTATACCAAACATTTAACTTCCTCTCTTTGTAACATTCCCTTTCCAAACATCTCCTGAGATTTGATATTTAAACATGCAATTTACCAACCTTCTCAACTTAATGTAAATATCCAACAGAAGTTAAAGTTTCCCTGTGTAATGAAACAATGTACTATGGCTTATTTTAACACAGTGAGAGTTAAAATAGGAGTATATGAAGATTTCATTAAGGGAAAAATTATACAGGAATGAACTAAGAATGGATCATAGAAACTAGGTAGAAATACAGTTCAGAACTTAGATGAAAATGTCCGAAAACAGGGGTTTTTTGTGTGGTCCATAGTTTTCCACAGTTGCTTACAGGTTGTTGGAATTGCCGTACCTCACCAGAACTAGAAATGAATCTGACCTATTGGTTAGGGAAAGATGCAATAACTCATCTCCTCTACTTGTATTTCTGCATCAAACTGAGGCCATTCCTCTTAGTCATAAAAAAAAAAATCTTTAATGCTATTAAAGTGTTTGTCCACTACACCATACTGATTTTGATTCAAGCTTAATCTTACATTAAAAAAATAGGGTTTTAACAGGCCTAAAACATCGTAAGTACAGTTTTTTAAAACTTACTCCAAAATACATAAGAAATTTTCACTCTTCCTTAGTTTTCACTAAGTAACTTGTGCTCTACAGATCAGAAAGTACCTATTAAGCAAGTTTGTACATCAATTATATCCTAATTTCAGGCTATTGGTGGAGGAACAAGAGATGAGTGAACATAATCCTAGTTCTATCTCTCTTGCACCAACTTAGGTTTCACCATGACTCATGGCTGTAATGTAAAGTTTAATATAAATTCAGATTATTTCAACTCATTCCAAAAAGCAAACTTTAAACAGGTCATTTAAGAAGAAATCCAATCCAACATAACCTTAACTATTTTTTTACTATCTATACTTATTTTTTAAATTATATTAAACCAAAATAATTGTTTGGGGTACTGTATTATCCCTTTATTGTCAAATGCAACCAAATGGGTTTTATATGTGCAGCTATAGTCATCTTTTTGGTGGTGGGTCATTCACAATTAAAAATATACATTCCTAATATTTTACAGCGACTGTTGATACTCATCTAAAACAGAATAGCTCTGACAACCTTCAACACCTCTTTTCTGTCTGTAATGTTTCAGAAGATGCATACATTATAAAGAGAATTAAAAACAGTCTATAAACTGAATCCTGGCTTTTAGAATAACTGCAGCATTGCTCAGTTTAAACCACAAAAACTAAAATACAGTTTTTATTATGCTGTTAAAGAACTTCAAGAAATAAATGATCTCACCATTTCCTTAAGCAGATGACACAATTCTTCACAAAAAAGCATTACCTCAAGAACAGACATAGTCCACAGAACAAAATAGGCATATTTGTGCAATTACCATGCATATTTTAACTCTCTTGCTTCTGCCATAATAACTTAGTTTTTAAAAACTAAGACCTTACAGGACATAAAACATCAGAAGAAAGTTTAGTTGTTTGGGGTTTTTGTTTTAGTAAACATAATCTATCATATATCAGCTTCTTATTATGATATTTAAT
>JAVTVJ010002274.1:0-16118 GCA_034509425.1 Eopsaltria australis | reverse complement strand
TGAATCTTGACTTTTCCACCCAACTGGGTGTTTTTATCCAAAAATCCATCCCCCTTGAGGCCCAGCGTTGTCTTTTCCACCCAACTGGGCATTTTTATTCCAAATCCATCCTCATTGATGTCCGACGTTGACTTTTTCACCCAATTGGGGGGTTTTTATCCTAAAATTTGTCCCCGTTGAGGTCCAACATTGACTTTTTCACCCAACATTGACTTTTCCGTCCAATTTGATCGTTTTTATCCCAAAACTCATCCCTTTTGAGATCCAACCTTGACTTTTCCATCCAGCGTTGACTTTTTCATCCAATTGGAGCGTTTTCATCCCAAAATTCACCCCCATTGACCAAAATTTGGGTTTTGGTCCAACGGGAGAATTTTTATCCCGAAATTTGTCCCCATTGAGGTCCAATATTGTGTTTTCCGCCCAACGTTGACTTTTCTACCATATTGGATCATTTTTATCCCTAAATTCATCCCCATTGGCCAAAATGTTGTGTTTTGGTCCAACGGGGGCGTTTTTATCTCAAATTTTGTCCCATTGATGTTGAATCTTGACTTCTTCGCCCAACATTGGCTTTTCCACAAAACTGGGGCATTTTTATCCCAAAAATTCATCCCCATTGACCAAAGTCGTGGGTTTTGATCCAACGGGGGCGTTTTTATCCCAAAATTTGTCCCATTGATGTTGAACCTTGACTTTTCCACCCAACATTGGCTTTTCCACCCAACTGGGCCTTTTTACCCCAAATTCATCCCCATTGAGGTCCAACATTGACTTTTCCATACAATTAGGGAGTTTTTACCCCAAAATTCTTCCCCATTGACCAAAATCTTGGGGTTTGGTCCAAAGGGAGCGTTTTTATCCCGAAATTTGTCCCATTGATGTTGAATCTTGACTTTTCCACCCAACTGGGTGTTTTTATCCAAAAATCCATCCCCCTTGAGGCCCAGCGTTGGCTTTTCCACCCAACTGGGCATTTTTATTCCAAATCCATCCTCGTTGATGTCCGACGTTGACTTTTCTACCCAATTGGGGCGTTTTTATCCTAAAATTTGTCCCCATGGAAGTCCAATATTGGCTTTTCCACCCAAAGTTGACTTTTCCGTCCAATTGGAGCGTTTTTATCCCAAAACTCATCCCTGTCGAGTTTCAACCTTGACTTTTCCATCCAACGTTGACTTTTTCACCCAATTGGGACGTTTTTATCCCAAAAATTCATCCCCATTGACATACTCTTCCGGTTTGGTCCAACGGGGGAGTTTTTATCCCGAAATTTTTCCCATTGACATTGAACATTGACTTTTCCACCCAACATTGGCTTTCCCACCCAACTGGGCCTTTTTACCCAAAATTCATCCTTGTTGATTTCCAACCTTGACTTTTCTACCCAATTGGAGCATTTTTACCCCAAAATTCTTCCCCATTGACCAAAGTCTTGGGGTTTGGTCCAACAGGGGCATTTTTATCCCAAAATTTTTCCCCATTGAAGTCCAATATTGAGTTTTCCACCCAATGTTGACTTTTCCGTCCAATTGGAGCATTTTTATCCCAAAAATTCATCCCCATTGACCAGAATGTTTGGTTTTGGACCAACGAGGGCGTTTTTATCCCAAAATTTGACCCATTGACGTTGAACATTGACTTTTTCTCCCAACATTGACTTTTCCGTCCAATTGGGGTGTTTTTATCCCAAAATTTATCCCCATTGACCAAAATGTTGGGGTTTGGTCCAACGGGGGCGTTTTTATCCCGAAACTTGTCCCCGTTTAGGTCCAATATTGGCTTTTCCACCCAATGTTGAATTTTCCGTCCAATTGGAGCGTTTTTATCCCAAAACTCATCCCTGTTGAGTTCCAACCTTGACTTTTCCATCCAACGTTGACTTTTTCACCCAATTGGGGCGTTTTCATCCCAAAATTCACCCCCATTGACCAAAATCTTGGGTTTTGGTAGGATGGGGGCGTTTTTATCCTAAAATTTGTCCCCATGGAAGTCCAATATTCAGTTTTCCACCCAACGTTGACTTTTCTATCCAATTGGAGCGTTTTTATCCCAAAACTCATCCCTGTTGAGATCCAACCTTGACTTTTCCATCCAACGTTGACTTTTTCACCCAAATGGAGCGTTTTTATCTCAAAATTCATCCCCATTGACCAAAATCTTGGGGTTTGGTCCAACGGGGGCGTTTTTATCCCGAAATTTGTCCCCATTGAGGTCCAATATTGGCTTTTCCACCCAATGTTGAATTTTCCGTCCAATTGGAGCGCTTTTATCCCAAAACTCATCCCTGTTGAGTTCCAACCTTGACTTTTCCATCCAACGTTGACTTTTTCACCCAATTGGGCGTTTTCATCCCAAAATTCACCCCCATTGACCAAAATCTTGGGTTTTGGTAGGATGGGGGCGTTTTTATCCTAAAATTTGTCCCCATTGAGGTCCAATATTGAGTTTTCCACCCAACGTTGACTTTTCCATCCAATTGGAGCGTTTTTATCCCAAAATTCATCCCCATTGACCAAAATCTTGGGGTTTGGTCCAACGGGGGCGTTTTTATCTCAAAATTTGTCCCATTGATGTTGAACATTGACCTTTCCACCCAACACTGACTTTTACACCCAATTAGGGCATTTTTATCAGAAATCCATCCTCATAAACTTAACGTTGTCTTTTCTACCCAAATGGAGCATTTTTATCCCAAAAATCATCCCCATTGACCAAAGTCGTGGGTTTTGATCCAACGGGGGCGTTTTTATCCCAAAATTTGTCCCATTGATGTTGAACCTTGACTTTTCCACCCAACATTGGCTTTTCCACCCAACTGGGCCTTTTTACCCCAAATTCATCCCCATTGAGGTCCAACATTGACTTTTCCATACAATTAGGGAGTTTTTACCCCAAAATTCTTCCCCATTGACCAAAATCTTGGGGTTTGGTCCAAAGGGAGCGTTTTTATCCCGAAATTTGTCCCATTGATGTTGAATCTTGACTTTTCCACCCAACTGGGTGTTTTTATCCAAAAATCCATCCCCCTTGAGGCCCAGCGTTGGCTTTTCCACCCAACTGGGCATTTTTATTCCAAATCCATCCTCGTTGATGTTCCGACGTTGACTTTTCTACCCAATTGGGGCGTTTTTATCCTAAAATTTGTCCCCATTGAAGTCCAATATTGGCTTTTCCACCCAAAGTTGACTTTTCCGTCCAATTGGAGCGTTTTTATCCCAAAACTCATCCCTGTTGAGATCCAACCTTGACTTTTCCATCCAACGTTGACTTTTTTACCCAAATGGGGCGTTTTTATCTCAAAATTCATCCCCATTGACCAAAATGTTGGGGTTTGGTCCAACGGGGGCGTTTTTATCTCAAAATTTTTCCCATTGACATTGAACAATTACTTTTTCACCCAACATTGGCTTTCCCACCCAACTGGGCCTTTTTACCCAGAAGTCATCCTTGTTGATTTCCAACCTTGACTTTTCTACCCAATTGGAGCATTTTTACCCCAAAATTCTTCCCCATTGACCAAAGTCTTGGGGTTTGGTCCAACAGGGGCATTTTTATCCTAAAATTTTTCCCCATTGAAGTCCAAGATTGTGTTTTCCACCCAATGTTGACTTTTCCGTCCAATTGGAGCATTTTTATCCCAAAAATTCATCCCCATTGACCAGAATGTTCTGTTTTGGACCAACGAGGGCGTTTTTAACCCAAAATTTGACCCATTGACGTTGAACATTGACTTTTTCTCCCAACATTGACTTTTCTGTCCAATTGGGGTGTTTTTATCCCAAAATTTATCCCCATTGACCAAAATGTTGGGGTTTGGTCCAACGGGGGCGTTTTTATCCCAAAATTTGTCCCCATTGAGGTCCAATATTGGCTTTTCCACCCAATGTTGAATTTTCCGTCCAATTGGAGCGCTTTTATCCCAAAACTCATCCCTGTTGAGTTCCAACCTTGACTTTTCCATCCAACGTTGACTTTTTCACCCAAATGGAGCGTTTTTATCTCAAAATTCATCCCCATTGACCAAAATCTTGGTGTTTGGTCCAACGGGGGCGTTTTTATCCCGAAATTTGTCCCCATTGGGGTCCAATATTGGCTTTTCCACCCAATGTTGAATTTTCCGTCCAATTGGAGCGCTTTTATCCCAAAACTCATCCCTGTTGAGTTCCAACCTTGACTTTTCCATCCAACGTTGACTTTTTGACCCAACTGGGGCGTTTGAATCCCAAAATTCACCCCCATTGACCAAAATCTTGGGGTTTGGTCCAACGGGGGCGTTTTTATCTCAAAATTTGTCCCATTGATGTTGAACATTGACTTTTCCACCCAACACTGGCTTTTCCACCCAATTGGGACATTTTTATCACAAATCCATCCTCATTGATGCCCAACTTTGACTTTTCTACCCAATTGGAGCATTTTAATCCCAAAATTCATCCCCATTGACCAAAGTCGTGGGTTTTGATCCAACGGGGGCGTTTTTATCCCAAAATTTGTCCCATTGATGTTGAACCTTGACTTTTCCACCCAACATTGGCTTTTCCACCCAACTGGGCTTTTTTACCCCAAATTCATCCCCATTGAGGTCCAACATTGACTTTTCCATACAATTAGGGAGTTTTTACCCCAAAATTCTTCCCCATTGACCAAAATCTTGGGGTTTGGTCCAAAGGGAGCGTTTTTATCCCAAAATTTGTCCCATTGATGTTGAATCTTGAATTTATACCCAACTGGGTGTCTTTATCCAAAAATCCATCCCCCTAAAGGCCCAGCGTTGGCTTTTCCACCCAACTGGGCATTTTTATTCCAAATCCATCCTCGTTGATGTCCGACGTTGACTTTTCTACCCAATTGGGGCGTTTTTATCCTAAAATTTGTCCCCTTTGAGGTCCAACATTGACTTTTTCACCCAACATTGACTTTTCCGTCCAATTGGAGCGTTTTTATCCCAAAACTCATCCCTGTTGAGATCCAACCTTGACTTTTCCATCCAACGTTGACTTTTTCATCCAATTGGAGCGTTTTCATCCCAAAATTCATCCCCATTCACCAAAATTTGGGTTTTGGTCTAACGGGGAATTTTTATCCCGAAATTTGTCCCCATTGAGGTCTAATATTGTGTTTTCCGCCCAACGTTGACTTTTCTACCATATTGGAGCATTTTTATCCCTAAATTCATCCCCATTGGCCAAAATGTCTGGTTTTGGTCAAACGGGGGCGTTTTTATCCCAAATTTTGTCCCATTGATGTTGAATCTTGACTTCTTCACCCAACATTGGCTTTTCCACACAACTGGGGCATTTTTATCCCAAAAATTCATCCCCATTGAGCAAAATGTTGGGGTTTGGTCCAACCGGGGCGTTTTTATCTCAAAATTTGTCCCATTGATGTTGAACCTTGACTTTTCCACCCAACATTGGCTTTTCCACCCAACTGGGCCTTTTTGCCCCAAATTCATCCCCATTGAGGTCCAACATTGACTTTTCCATACAATTAGAGAGTTTTTACCCCAAAATTCTTCCCCATTAACCAAAATCTTGGGGTTTGGTCCAAAGGGAGCGTTTTTATCACAAAATTCATCCTCGTTGACCAAAGTCTTGGGGTTTGGTCCAACGGGGTCATTTTTATCCCAAAATTTTTCCCCATTGAAGTCCAATATTGAGTGTTCCACCCAATGTTGACTTTTCCGTCAAATTGGAGCATTTTTATCCCAAAAATTCATCCCCATTGACCAGAATGTTGCGTTTTGGACCAACGAGGGCGTTTTTATCCTAAAATTTGACCCATTGACCTTGAACATTGACTTTTTCTCCCAACATTGACTTTTCCATACAATTAGGCAGTTTTTACCCCAAAATTCTTCCCCATTGACCAAAATCTTTGGGTTTGGTCCAAAGGGAGCATTTTTATCCCGAAATTTGTCCCATTGATGTTGAATCTTGACTTTTCCACCCAACTGGGTGTTTTTATCCAAAAAATCCATCCCCATTGACCAAAGTCGTGGGTTTTGATCCAACGGGGGCGTTTTTATGCCAAAATTTGTCCCCATTGATGTTGAACCTTGACTTTTCCACCCAACATTGGCTTTTCCACCCACCTGCGCCTTTTTACCCCAAATTCATCCCCATTGAGGTCCAACATTGACTTTTCCATACAATTAGGGAGTTTTTACCCCAAAATTTTTCCCCATTGACCAAAATCTTGGGGTTTGGTCCAAAGGGAGCGTTTTTATCCCGAAATTTGTCCCATTGATGTTGAATCTTGACTTTTCCACCCAACTGGGTGTTTTTATCCAAAAATCCATCCCCCTTGAGGCCCAGCGTTGGCTTTTCCACCCAACTGGGCATTTTTATTCCAAATCCATCCTCATTGATGTCCGACGTTGACTTTTTCACCCAATTGGGGGGTTTTTATCCTAAAATTTGTCCCCGTTGAGGTCCAACATTGACTTTTTCACCCAACATTGACTTTTCCGTCCAATTGGATCGTTTTTATCCCAAAACTCATCCCTTTTGAGATCCAACCTTGACTTTTCCATCCAGCGTTGACTTTTTCATCCAATTGGAGCGTTTTCATCCCAAAATTCATCCCCATTCACCAAAATTTGGGTTTTGGTCCAACGGGGGAATTTTTATCCCAAAATTTGTCCCCATTGAGGTCCAATATTGTGTTTTCCGCCCAACGTTGACTTTTCTACCATATTGGATCATTTTTATCCCTAAATTCATCCCCATTGGCCAAAATGTTGGGTTTTGGTCCAACGGGGGCGTTTTTATCTCAAATTTTGTCCCATTGATGTTGAATCTTGACTTCTTCGCCCAACATTGGCTTTTCCACAAAACTGGGGCATTTTTATCCCAAAATTCATCCCCATTGACCAAAGTCGTGGGTTTTGATCCAACGGGGGCGTGTTTATCCCAAAATTTGTCCCATTGATGTTGAACCTTGACTTTTCCACCCAACATTGGCTTTTCCACCCAACTGGGCCTTTTTACCCCAAATTCATCCCCATTGAGGTCCAACATTGACTTTTCCATACAATTAGGGAGTTTTACCCCAAAATTCTTCCCCATTGACCAAAATCTTGGGGTTTGGTCCAAAGGGAGCGTTTTTATCCCAAAATTTGTCCCATTGATGTTGAATCTTGACTTTTCCACCCAACTGGGTGTTTTTATCCAAAAATCCATCCCCCTTGAGGCCCAGCGTTGGCTTTTCCACCCAACTGGGCATTTTTATTCCAAATCCATCCTCGTTGATGTCCGACGTTGACTTTTCTACCCAATTGGGGCGTTTTTATCCTAAAATTTGTCCCCATTGAAGTCCAATATTGGCTTTTCCACCCAACGTTGACTTTTCCGTCCAATTGGAGCGTTTTTATCCCAAAACTCATCCCTGTTGAGATCCAACCTTGACTTTTCATCCAACGTTGACTTTTTCACCCAATTGGGACGTTTTTATCCCAAAAATTCATCCCCATTGACCAAACTCTTCCGGTTTGGTCCAACGGGGGCGTTTTTATCCCGAAATTTTTCCCATTGACATTGAACATTTGACTTTTCCACCCAACATTGGCTTTCCCACCCAACTGGGCCTTTTTACCCAAAATTCATCCTTGTTGATTTCCAACCTTGACTTTTCTACCCAATTGGAGCATTTTTACCCCAAAATTCTTCCCCATTGACCAAAGTCTTGGGGTTTGGTCCAACAGGGGCATTTTTATCCCAAAATTTTTCCCCATTGAAGTCCAATATTGTGTTTTCCACCCAATGTTGACTTTTCCGTCCAATTGGAGCATTTTTATCCCAAAAATTCATCCCCATTGACCAGAATGTTCTGTTTTGGACCAACGAGGGCGTTTTTATCCCAAAATTTGACCCATTGACGTTGAACATTGACTTTTTCTCCCAACATTGACTTTTCCATCCAATTGGGGTGTTTTTATCCCAAAATTCATCCCCATTGACCAAAATGTTGGGGTTTGGTCAAACGGGGCGTTTTTATCCCGAAATTTGTCCCCATTGAGGTCCAATATTGAGTTTTCCACCCAACGTTGACTTTTCCGTCCAATTGGAGCGTTTTTATCCAAAATTCATCCCTGTTGAGTCCAACCTGACTTTTCCATCAACGTGACTTTTTCACCAATTGGGGCGTTTTCATCCCAAATTCACCCGCATTGAACCAAAAATTTGGTTTTGGTAGGATGGGGGCGTTTTTATCCAAAATTTGTCCCCATTGAGCGTCCAAGTAGTAGTTTTCACCCAACGTTGACTTTTCCATCCAATTGGAGCGTTTTACTCCCAAAACTCATCGCCTGCTGAGAGTCCAACCCTGACTTTTCCATCCAACTTGACTTTTTCACCCAAAATGAGCGTTTTATCCCAAAATTCATCCCCATTGACCAAAATGTTGGGGTTTGGTCCAACGGGGGCGTTTTTATCCCAAAATTTGTTCCCATTGAGGTCCAATATTTGCTTTTCCACCCAATGTTCAATTTTCCGTCCAATTGGAGCGCTTTTATCCCAAAACTCATCCCTGTTGAGTTCCAACCTTGACTTTTCCATCCAACGTGACTTTTCCGTCCAATTGGGGCGTTTTTATCCCAAAATTCACCCGCATTGACCAAAATCTTGGGTTTTGGTAGGATGGGGGCCTTTTTATCCTAAAATTTGTCCCCATTGAGGTCCAATATTGGGTTTTCCACCCAACGTTGACTTTTCCATCCAATTGGAGCGTTTTTATCCCAAAATTCATCCTCATTGACCAAAATCTTGGGGTTTGGTCCAACGGGGGCGTTTTTATCTCAAAATTTGTCCCATTGATGTTGAACATTGACCTTTCCACCCAACACTGACTTTTCCACCCAATTGGAGCATTTTTATCACAAATCCATCCTCATAAACTTAACGTTGACTTTTCTACCCAATTGGAGCATTTTTATCCCAAAATTCATCCCCATTGGCCAAAGTCGTGGGGTTTGGTCCAACGGGGGCGTTTTTATCCCAAAATTGTTCCATTGATGTTGAACCTTGACTTTTCCACCCAACATTGGCTTTTCCACCCAACTGGGCCTTTTTACCCCCAATTCATCCCCATTGAGGTCCAACATTGACTTTTCCATACAATTAGGGAGTTTTTACCCCAAAATTCTTCCCCATTGACCGAAATCTTGGGGTTTGGTCCAAAGGGAGCGTTTTTATCCCGAAATTTGTCCCATTGATGTTGAATCTTGACTTTTCCACCCAACTGGGTGTTTTTATCCAAAAATCCATCCCGCTTGAGGCCCAGCGTTGGCTTTTCCACCCAACTGGGCATTTTTATTCCAAAATCCATCCTCGTATGTCGACGTTGATTTTCTAACCCCAATGGGCGTTTTATCCTAAAATTGCCCCATGGAAGTCAATATGCTTTTTCACCCAAAGTTGACTTTTCCGTCCAATTGGAGCTTTTATCCCAAAACTCATCCCTGTTGAATCCAACCTTGACTTTCCATCCAGCGTTTCTTTTTCATCCAATTGGAGCTTTTCATCCCAAAATTCATCCCATTGACCAAAATTTGCGTTTGTCCCAACGGGGAATTTTTGTATCCCGAAAGTTGTCCCCATTGAGTGTTCAATATTGTGTTGCCGCCCAACTGTTGATTTTCCATCCAATTGGAGCATTTTTATCCCAATATTCATCCCATTGCCAAAATGTTGTTTGGTCCACGGGGGCGTTTTTATCTCAAATTCTGTCCCATTGATAGTGAATCTGACTTCTCACCAAACATTGGCTTTTTTTCTTCCACACAACTGGGGCATTTTATCCCAAAATTCATTCCCATTGACCAAAATCTTGGGGTTTGGTCCAACGGGGGCGTTTTTATCTCAAAATTTGTCCCATTGATGTTGAACATTGACTTTTCCACCCAACACTGGCTTTTCCACCCAATTGGGGCATTTTTATCACAAATCCATCCTCATTGATGCCCAACTTTGACTTTTCTACCGAATTGGAGAACTTTTATCCCAAAATTCATCCCCATTGACCAAAATGTTGGGTTTTCGTCCAACGGGGGCGTTTTTATCCCAAATTTTGTCCCATTGATGTTGAATCTTGACTTCTTCACCCAACATTGGCTTTTCCACACAACTGGGGCATTTTTATCCCAAAAATTCATCCCCATTGACCAAAATCTTGGGGTTTGGTCCAACGGGGGCGTTTTTATCTCAAAATTTGTCCCATTGATGTTGAACATTGACTTTTCCACCCAACACTGGATTTTCCACCCAATTGGGGCATTTTTATCACAAATCCATCCTCATTGATGCCCAACTTTGACTTTTCTACCGAATTGGAGCACTTTTATCCCAAAATTCATCCCCATTGACCCAAATGTTGGGTTTTGGTCCAACGGGGGCGTTTTTATCTCAAATTTTGTCCCATTGATGTTGAATCTTGACTTCTTCACCCAACATTGGCTTTTCCACACAACTGGGCCTTTTTATCCCAAAAATTCATCCCCATTGACCAAAATCTTAGGGTTTGGTCCAACGGGGGCGTTTTTATCTCAAAATTTGTCCCATTGATGTTGAACATTGACTTTTCCACCCAACACTGGCTTTTCCACCCAATTGGAGCGTTTTTATCCCAAAATTCATCTTCATTGATGCCCAACACTGACTTTTCTACCCAATTGGAGCATTTTTATCCCAAAATTCATCCCCATTGACCAAAGTCGTGGGTTTTGATCCAATGGGGGCGTTTTTATCCCAAAATTTGTCCCATTGATGTTGAACCTTGACTTTTCCACCCAACATTGGCGTCTCCACCCAACTGGGCCTTTTTACCCCAAATTCATCCCCATTGAGGTCCAACATTGACTTTTCCATACAATTAGGCAGTTTTTACCCCAAAATTCTTCCCCATTGACAAAAATCTTGGGGTTTGGTCCAAAGGGAGCGTTTTTATCCCGAAATTTGTCCCATTGATGTTGAATCTTGACTTTTCCACCCAACTGGGTGTTTTTATCCAAAAAATCCATCCCCCTTGAGGCCCAGCGTTGGCTTTTCCACCCAACTGGGCATTTTTATTCCAAATCCATCCTTGTTGATGTCCGACGTTGACTTTTCCACCCAATTGGGGTGTTTTTATCCTAAAATTTGTCCCCATGGAAGTCCAATATTGGCTTTTCCACCCAAAGTTGACTTTTCCGTCCAATTGGAGCGTTTTTATCCGAAAACTCATCCCTGTCGAGATCCAACCTTGACTTTTCCATCCAACGTTGACTTTTTCACCCAATTGGGACGTTTTTATCCCAAAAATTCATCCCCATTGACATACTCTTCCGGTTTGGTCCAACGGGGGAGTTTTTATCCTGAAATTTTTCCCATTGACATTGAACACTGTTTTTTCCACCCAACATTGGCTTTCCCACCCAACTGGGCCTTTTACCCAAAATTCATTCTTGTTGATTTCCAACCTTGACTTTTCTACCCAATTGGAGCATTTTTACCCCAAAATTCTTCCCCATTGACCAAAGTCTTGGGGTTTGGTCCAACAGGGGCATTTTTATCCTGAAATTTTTCCCCATTGAAGTCCAATATTTAGTTTTCCACACCATGTTGACTTTTCCATCCAATTGGAGCGCTTTTATCCCAAAACTCATCCCTGTTGAGTTCCAGCCTTGACTTTTCCATCCAACGTTGACTTTTTCACCCAATTGGGGCGTTTTCATCCCAAAATTCACCCCCATTGACCAAAATCTTGGGTTTTGGTAGGATGGGGGCGTTTTTATCCTAAAATTTGTCCCCATGGAAGTCCAATATTGAGTTTTCCACCCAACATTGGCTTTTCCATCCAATTGGAGCATTTTTATCCCAAAACTCATCCTGTTGAGATCCAACCTTGACTTTTCCATCCAACGTTGACTTTTTCACCCAAATGGAGCGTTTTTATCTCAAAATTCATCCCCATTGACCAAAATGTTGGGGTTTGGTCCAACAGGGGCGTTTTTATCCCGAAATTTGTCCCCATTGAGGTCCAATATGGCTTTTCCACCCAATGTGCATTTTCCGTCAATTGGAGCTGCTCTTTATCCCAAAACTCATCCCTGTTGAGTTCCAACCTGGACTTTTCCCATGCCAAGCGTTGACTTTCCTTCTATATGGGGCGTTTTTATCCCAAAATCACCCGCATTGACCAAAATCTTGGTTTTGTAGGATGGGGCCTTTTATCCATAAAATTTGTCCCATTGAGGTCCCAATATGAGTTTTCCACCCAACGTTGAACTTTTCCATCCAATTGAGCGTTTTTTATCCCAAAATTCATCCCCATTGACCAAAGCTTGGGTTTGGTCCAACGGGGGCGTTTTTTATCTCAAAATTTGTCCCATTGATGTTGAACAATTGACCTTTCCACCCAACAATGACTTTTCCACCCAATTGGGGCATTTTTATCACAATCCATCCTCATTGATGCCCAACTTTGACTTTTCTACCCAATTGGAGCATTTTTATCCCCAAATTCATCCCCATTGGCCAAAGTCGTGGGTTTTGATCCAACGGGGCGTTTTTATCCCAAAATTTGTCCCATTGATGTTGAACATTGACTTTTCCACCCAACATTGGCTTTTCCACCCAACTGGGCCTTTTTACCCCAAATTCATCCCCATTGAGGTCCAACATTGACTTTTCCATACAATTAGGGAGTTTTACCCCAAAATTCTTCCCCATTGACCAAAATCTTGGGGTTTGGTCCAAAGGGAGCGTTTTTATCCCGAAATTTGTCCCATTGATGTTGAATCTTGACTTTTCCACCCAACTGGGTGTTTTTATCCAAAAATCCATCCCCCTTGAGGCGCAGCATTGGCTTTTCCACCCAACTGGGCATTTTTATTCCAAATCCATCCTCGTTGATGTCCGACGTTGACTTTTCTACCCAATTGGGGTGTTTTTATCCTAAAATTTGTCCCTGTTGAGGTCCAACATTGACGTTTTCACCCAACATTGTCTTTTCCGTCCAATTGGAGCGTTTTTATCCCAAAACTTATCCCTGTTGAGATCCAACCTTGACTTTTCCATCCAGCGTTGACTTTTTCATCCAATTGGAGCGTTTTCATCCCAAAATTTATCCCCATTGACCAAAATTTGGGTTTTGGTCCAACGGGGGAATTTTTATCCCGAAATTTGTCCCCATTGAGGTCCAATATTGTGTTTTCCGCCCAACGTTGACTTTTCTACCATATTGGAGCATTTTTATCCCAAAATTCATCCCCATTGGCCAAAATGTTGGGTTTTGGTCCAACGGGGGCGTTTTTATCTCAAATTTTGTCCCATTGATGTTGAATCTTGACTTCCTCACCCAACATTGGCTTTCCCACACAACTGGAGCATTTTTATCGCAAAAATTAATCCCCATTGACCAAAGTCGTGGGTTTTGATCCAATGGGGGCGTTTTTATCCCAAAATTTGTCCCATTGATGTTGAACCTTGACTTTTCCACCCAACACTGGCTTTTCCACCCAACTGGGCCTTTTTACCCCAAATTCATCCCCATTGAGGTCCAACATTGACTTTTCCATACAATTAGGCAGTTTTTACCCCAAAATTCTTCCCCATTGACCAAAATCTTGGGGTTTGGTCCAAAGGAAGCGTTTTTATCCCGAAATTTGTCCCATTGATGTTGAATCTTGACTTTTCCACCCAACTGGGTGTTTTTATCCAAAAATCCATCCCCCTTGAGGCCCAGTGTTGTCTTTTCCACCCAACTGGGCATTTTTATTCAAAATCCATCCTCGTTGATGTCCTACGTTGACTTTTCTACCCAATTGGAGTGTTTTTATCCTAAAATTTGTCCCCATGGAAGTCCAATATTGGCTTTTTCACCCAACATTGACTTTTCCGTCCAATTGGATCGTTTTTATCCCAAAACTCATCCCTGTTGAGATCCAACCTTGACTTTTCCATCCAACGTTGACTTTTTCACCAAAGAGCGTTTCATCCCAAAATTCCCCCCCATTGACCAAAATCTTGGGTTTTGGTAGGATGGGGGCGTTTTTATCCTAAAATTTGTCCCCATTGAGGTCCAATATTGAGTTTTCCACCCAACGTTGACTTTTCCATCCAATTGGAGCGTTTTTATCTCAAAAATTCATCCCCATTGACCAAAATCTTCCGGTTTGGTCCAACGGGGGCGTTTTTATCTCAAAATTTGTCCCATTGATGTTGAACATTGAATTTTCCACCCAACACTGACTTTTCCACCCAATTGGGCATTTTTATTCCAAATCCATCCTCGTTGAAGCCCGGCGTTTAATTTTCTACCCAATTGGAGCATTTTTATCCCAAAAATTCATCCCCATTGACCAAAATCTTGGGGTTTGGTCCAAAGGGAGCGTTTTTATCCCGAAATTTGTCCCATTGATGTTGAATCTTGACTTTTCCACCCAACTGGGTTTTTTTATCCAAAAATCCATCCCCCTTGAGGCCCAGCGTTGGCTTTTCCACCCAACTGGGCATTTTTATTCCAAATCCATCCTCGTTGATGTCCGACGTTGACTTTTCTACCCAATTGGGGCGTTTTTATCTAAATTTTGTCCCCATTGAAGTCCAATATTGTCTTTTCCACCCAAAGTTGACTTTTCCGTCCAATTGGAGCGTTTTTATCCCAAAACTCATCCCTGTTGAGATCCAACCTTGACTTTTTTATCCAACGTTGACTTTTCACCCAATTGGGACGTTTTTATCCCAAAAATTCATCCCCATTGACCAAACTCTTCCGGTTTGGTCCAACGGGGGCGTTTTTATCACAAAATTTTTCCCATTGACATTGAACATTGACTTTTCCACCCAGCATTGGCTTTCCCACCCAACTGGGCCTTTTTACCCAAAATTCATCCTTGTTGATTTCCAACCTTGACTTTTCTACCCAATTGGAGCATTTTTAACCCAAAATTCTTCCCCATTGACCAAAGTCTTGGGGTTTGGTCCAACGGGGGCATTTTTATCCCAAAATTTTCCCCATTGAACTCCAGTATTGAGTTTTCCACACAATGTTGACTTTTCCGTCCAATTGGAGCATTTTTATCCCAAAAATTCATCCCCATTGACCAGAATGTTGCGGTTTTGGACAACGAGGGCGTTTTTATCCCAAAATTTGACCCATTGACGTTGAACATTGACTTTTTCTCCCAACATTGACTTTTCCGTCCAATTGGGGTGGTTTTATCCCAAAATTCATCCCCATTGACCAAAATGTTAGGGTTTGGTCCAACGGGGGCGTTTTTATCCTGAAATTTGTCCCCATTTAGGTCCAATATTGGCTTTTCCACCCAATGTTGAATTTTCCGTCCAATTGGAGCGCTTTTATCCCAAAACTCATCCCTGTTGAGTTCCAACCTTGACTTTTCCATCCAACGTGACTTTTCCGTCCAATTGGGGCGTTTTTATCCCAAAATTCACCCGCATTGACCAAAATCTTGGGTTTTGGTAGGATGGGGGCCTTTTTATCTTAAAATTTGTCCCCATTGAGGTCCAATATTGAGTTTTCCACCCAACGTTGACTTTTCCATCCAATTGGAGCGGTTTTATCCCAAAATTCATCCCCATTGACCAAAATCTTGGGGTTTGGTCCAACGGGGGCGTTTTTATCTCAAAATTTGTCCCATTGATGTTTGAACATTACCTTTCACCAACACTGCACTTTTCCACCCAATTGGGGCGATTTTATTACAAATCCAATTCCTGCATAAACTTAACGTTGTCTTTTTACCCAATTGGAGCATTTTTATCCCAAAATTCATCCCCATTGACCAAAGTCGTGGGTTTTGATCCAACGGGGGCTTTTTTATCCCAAAATTTGTCCCATTGATGTTGAACCTTGACTTTTCCACCCAACATTGGCTTTTCCACCCAACTGGGCCTTTCTACCCCAAATTCATCCCCATTGAGGTCCAACATTGACTTTTCCATACAATTAGGGAGTTTTTACCCCAAAATTCTTCCCATTGACCAAAATCTTGGGGTTTGGTCCAAAGGGAGCGTTTTTATCCCGAAATTTGTCCCATTGATGTTGAATCTTGACTTTTCCACCCAACTGGGTGTTTTTATCCAAAAATCCATCCCCCTTGAGGCCCAGCGTTG
>JAVTVJ010002273.1:0-13073 GCA_034509425.1 Eopsaltria australis | reverse complement strand
GAACTCTGGCTGCAATTGTAGGGATAAATGCCTCCTAAAAACTGGCATCATGCATCTGGGGGACTGAGTTTTCTTTTACTTGTAAAAGCGTAATTGTTTGTATCGATGGCCACATATCTGGGAGTTGACAGCCGCATGCTGAAATTCCGCATGGATTAAGATTCCTCGCAGACCCAAGCTGCCACCAAGAAGGACCCTGGCTGCCCTTGCAGGGCCAAAACCCTCCTCCAAACTGATATCAAGAAACTGGGGCCAGAGTTCTCTTCTCAGAGAAAACGGACACTTTTTGTGTCCCGGCCCTAAGGCACTGTGCTCCCGGACGCCACCTGAAATTCTGTATGGATCAAGACTATTCGCTGACGCAAGCTGCCATCAACCAGGACTCTGGTTGCATTTGTAGGGCTAAAACCCTCCACCAAACCGATATCATGAATCTGGGGGCCTAAGTTTTCTTTCACGTGGAAAAGTGCCATGATTTGTTTCGTAGGCCCCCTTGTCTGGGAGTCGACTGCTGCCTCTTAAAATTCCGCATGGATCAAGATTCCTCGCACACCCAAGCTGCCACCGACAAGGGCCCTGGCTGCCCTTGCAGGGCCAAAACCCTCCTCCAAACTGACATCAAGAAACTGGGGGGCAGAGTTCTCTTTCTCAGAGAAAAGGGACACTTTTTGTGTCCCGGCTCTAAGGCACTCTGCTCCCTGCTGCCTCTTCAAATTCCGCATGGATCTAGATACCTCGCAGACCCAAGCTGCCACCGACAGGGACCCTGGCTGTCCTTGCAGGGCCAAAACCCTCCTCCAAACTGACATCAAGAAACTGGGGGGCAGAGTTCTCTTTCTCAGAGAAAACTGACACTTTTTGTATCCCGGCCCTCAGGCACTCTGCTCCTGCTGCCTCCTGAAAATTCTTATGGATCAAGATTCCTTGCAGACCCAAGCTGCCACCGACTAGGACCCTGGGTGCCCTTGCAGGGCCAAAACCCTCCTCCAAACTGACATCAAGAAACTGGGGGGCAGAGTTCTCTTTCTCAGAGAAAAGGGACACTTTTTGTGTCCCGCCCAAGGCACTGTGCCCCTGACGCCACCTGGAAATTTGTAATGGATCAAGATTGGTTCGCTGGACGCAAGCTGCCACAACAAGGACTCTGGTTGCATTTGGTAGGGCTAAAACCTACCAAAACGGACACATCATGGAATCTGAGGCCTAAGTTTCTTTCACGGAAAAGTGCCATCATTTGTATCGTAGGGCCCTGTCTGGGAGTCGACTGTCACTTCTTCTCAAATTCGCATGGAGCAAGATCCCAAGCATGCACTCCAAGCTGCCACCGCATACAAGTGGACCTCTGGCTGTTCTTTGCAGGGCCAAACCTCCTCCTCCAAATTGACATCAAGAACTGGGGCAGAGTTCTTTCAGGGAGAAAAGGGACACTTTTGTGTCCCGCCCTATGGCACTGTGCTCCCGGACGCCACTTGAAATGCCGCATGGATCAAGATCCTTCCCAGACCCAAGCTGCTATCAACTAGAACTCTGGCTGCAAATGTAGGGCTAAATGCCTCCTAAAAACTGGCATCATGCATCTGGGGGACTGAGTTTTCTTCCACTTTGAAAAGTGTCATTGTTTGTATCAATGGCCACATATTTGGGAGTTGACAGCCGCATGCTGAAATTCCGCATGGATTAAGATTCCTCGCAGACCCAAGCTGCCACCAACAAGGACCCTGGCTGCCCTTGCAGGGCCAAAACCCTCCTCCAAACTGACATCAAGAAACTGGGGGGCAGAGTTCTCTTTCTCAGAGAAATGGACACTTTTTTTGTCGTGGCCCTAAGGCACTCTGCTCCCGGACGCCACCTGAATTTCCGTATGGATCAAGATTTTTTGCTGACGCAAGCTGCCATCAACCAGGACTCTGGTTGCATTTGTAGGGCTAAAACCCTCCACCAAACCGACATCATGAATCTGGGGCCTAAGTTTTCTTTCACGTGGAAAAGTGCCATCATTTGTATCGCAGGCCCCCTGTCTGGGAGTCGACTGCCGCCTCTTCAAATTCCGCATGGAGCAAGATCCCTAACAGACCCAAGCTGCCACCGACTAGGACCCTGGGTGCCCTTGCAGGGCCAAAACCCTCCTCCAAACTGACATCAAGAAACTGGGGGACAGATTTCTCTTTCTCAGAGAAAAGGGACACTTTTTGTGTCCCGGCCCTAAGACACTCTGCTCCCTGCTGCCTCCTGAAAATTCGTATGGATCAAGATTCCTCGCAGACCCAAGCTGCCAAAATAAAGAGCCATGGCTGCCCTTCAGGGCAAAAACCCTCCTCCAAACTGACATCAAGAAACTGGGGGGCAGAGTTCTCTTTCTCAGAAGAATATGACACTTTTTGTGTCCCGGCTGTAAAGCACTGTGCTCCCCGACGCCACCTGAAATTCCGTATGGATCAAGATCCTTCCCAGACCCAAGCTGCCATCAACTAGAACTCTGGCTTCAATTGTAGGGCTAAATGCCTCCTAAAAACTGGCATCATGTATCTGGGGGACTGAGTTTTCTTTCACATGGAAAAGCGCCATTGTTTGAATCGAAGGCCACATATCTGGGAGTTGACAGCCGCATGCTGAAATTCCGCATGGATTAAGATTCCTCGCAGACCCAAGCTACAACTGACAGGGACCCTGGCTGCCATTGCAGGGCTAAAACCCTCCTCCAAACTGACATCAAGAAACTGGGGAGCAGAGTTGTCTTTCTCAGGAAAAGGGACGCTTTTTGTTTCTTGGCCCTAAGGCACTCTGCTCCCGGACGCCACCTGAAATTCCGTATGGATCAAGTTTATTCGCTGACCCAAGATGCCATCAACCAGGACTCTGGTTGCATTTGTAGGGCCAAAACCCTCCTCCAAACTGACATCAAGAAACTGGGGGGCAGAGTTCTCTTTCTCAGAGAAAAAGGAACACTGTTGCGTTCCCTGCTTCAGTCCCACCCTGGTACCGGCAGCGGAGTCCTAGCCCTATCCTCGGATGCCGTTCGCCCTCGGGAAGGCACCCTCGGAGTGCTGACTATGAGCACAGCTGGCCCGCGTTCGGTCCGGGGAGGTGTTGCCCCCGGAGCGTGGTGAAACAGCAAAGAACTACCAGAGAAGGAGGTCCCTTGGTATGTGATTTCGGTAGGTTTATTGCCTCCAAAGGGAGCACATGGACCAAGAGCCCAGAGCAGCTTATTACATCGGTATTTAAGGGAGGAACAACACCCAATAGGATGAGGGCAGGGGACAATACAGGGGAGGGGCTGGGGTGCATGATCAAATGGGGTTTAGGGAGGGGAGGGGAACAGAGAGAACAACGAATGAACTATGGAGTGACAGGGAATTTCCCAGAGTTGGGAAACATAACAGACAAGTCCAGTAACCAATAGCAGGAGCTTGGGTCCATGGATTGGTGGTCCAACTGCTGCCCCTGGGAGCTCCGGGGGGAAACCCTCTGTCCGTGGAACCTGTCCGGAAGTCCTCTGGTTCCGAACCACCGCAACATCTCCCCATGTCTTTTTACTTAAAGAAAGTGATTTGTTAGTACAATGAAGATAATAACTAAAATCCAAAGCAAAGTCTTGAAAATCTGCAAATAAACAAACAAACATTGTTAAATCATTGTCTCTCTACAGGACTGGGAATGATGGGGGTATGGGAGGTACACGGGGTAGGTTTCAGGAGAGTTTAAGGGGAAGATATCAAGAAGAAGGGTCTCAGTGATTTTTCTTGATGACTGTCGAAGTTTGGAGTTTTCTTTTTCCTTCTCTTCCACGCTGATCTCTGTGGAGCAGCTTCTGTTGGTGGATGCGACTGGATCTGCTCTGGTGGATGTGTTGGGTGGAGAGTTGTGATGCCTACTAACTTCAGCCATCGTGGTTCAAGTGACTGGTCATCTGGGATCACCTCTGATGGGGTCTCCAGTGGCATGGGTGGTGATGGAGAGCAGGACACAGTGGATTCAGCTTTTAATTTCTTTGAGGAGCACGGTGCCGATCCGTTTCCCGAATGGGATGGAGCATGTGGTGTCCAGGAGCCTGTGGAAGACTTAGGTTGAGGGTGATTAGAACTGTTCAGCAGGCTTTGAAGCTGCTGCTTCCATATCTTTTCCCACACCCAATACTGAACCTTAACTAAAATGCCTGTCAGGATTGTTTTGATGTCAGATGGGACCAGCACACCTTCAAAGTGAGGAGAATCTCTCCCAAGCTCTCTCTCCACCTTGCAAGGCTCTCGCAAGGCTGCAGGTGACTGTGATTCCCATCGTGGGTTGTTACCCTGAGGGCTGTGCACACCTGATGCCACTGCAGGGTCTGGCTGACTGGCTGCATCGCAGGCTTCAGCCTCTCCACTTTTCAGCCCCCAATCTCGGGGTGTGAACGAGGGAGCGTGGGGATCTGGAAGTGGGCGGTGGTTAGGGGCGGGACTGCGGTTGATATGAGCAGTCCAGGCGCCGGGTGGGGTGGGGATCTCCCTCTGGCTGGGGCAGGGACCTCCGGCGCGAGCGGAGGGACCCGACGCGAAGACATCATCGGCCGCGGGGGGGGAACCCGACGCGGGGCCAATCGACGTGAAGGGGAAGGAGCCGTGGGAGGAGTTGGGAGGATTCGCGGGCTTTCGGTGTGAGACTGCGCAGTGGGCGCAGGGGTGTAGGCACGGCGCCACGAGGCCGCCGCCATCTTTAAACTCGGAACAATGGGGGAGCGCAGCCGGCGCGAGTTTGGCTGTGGGCGGGGAAGAGGGATTGGGAAAAGGGGAATTAGGAACGTGGGGTGGGTGAGTCGGGGATTTCGAACTTTCAGGACAATTACGCAAAGTATAAAAAATTACAATCAACAACGGGAAAAATTTTCGGACAGAAACATCACCCCCTCTCTCCACTGCCTCTAAACGTTTTTCTACTAACTCCCAAAAACTCAGAGTTTTAACAGAAGAAGCAGAAGCAAGAGGGACATAGGCAAAGATCCATTTAACAAAAAGTTTCCAAGCCTTCTTATTAGCATTCCCGTTTTTTAACTTTAGGGTCTCTTTAACTTGGACATAAAACTCCTGCTCTATTCGGGACAGCTTAATACCCATTGTCTCCAAATAAAAGCCTCCTTGCTCTTTTTATACGGTACAAAACTCTCCCTCGAGCCTGATTCCCGCTGCCTATCGCGGATTAGACCTCACCGTCTGCGCTCGGTTCTCGGTGGCTTTCCCGCCGCTATCACGGGCACCGAGCTTCGCCGCCGTGCGCGGATCCTGGTCCTTTCCCATCACGCCTCGCAGCCGCCAAACCTCACCGCTCCGTGCGGGTCTTGGTTCCTCGATCCCGGTTTCAGTTGCCGTCACCGGCTCCGGAGGGAGAAACATCCAAAAGAGCAAGGGTCTCTGGTCTCGTCAGTTCGCTCAGCTAGCGTACACACTTCAGACGCTCCAGAACGGTTGCTGACGGCCCCTGCCAGCCCCCCGCTAAAACGCGGAAGTTCTCGCTAGGAGAGCGACGTCCCGAAGGCGCAGTCCGGACCGCTGCTGCGTATCCAGGTCGCTCGCAGGGAACCCCGAGAGGTCGGAGTCTCTGTTCGGTGCGCCACTTGTTGCGTTCCCTGCTTCAGTCCCACCCTGGTACCGGCAGCTGAGTCCTAGCCCTATCCTAGGATGCCGTTCGCCCTCGGGAAGGCACCCTCGGAGTGCTGACTATGAGCACAGCTGGCCCGCGTTCGGTCCGGGGAGATGTTGCCCCCGGAGCGTGGTGAAACAGCAAAGAACTACCAGAGACGGAGGTCTCTTGGTATGTGATTTCGTTAGGTTTATTGCCTCCAAAGGGAGCACATGGACCAAGAGCCCAGAGCAGCTTATTACATCGGTATTTAAGGGAGGAACAACACCCAATAGGATGAGGGCAGGGGACAATACCGGGGAGGGGCTGGGGTACATGATCAAATGGGGTTTAGGGAGGGGAGGGGAACAGAGAGAACAACGACTGAACTATGGAGTGACAGGGAATTTCCCAGAGCGGGGAAACATAACAGACAAGTCCAGTAACCAATAGCAGGAGCTTGGGTCCATGGATTGGTGGTCCTACTGCTGCCCCTGGGAGCTCCGGGGGGAAACCCTCTGTCCGTGGAACCTGTCCGGAAGTCCTCTGGTTCCGAACCACCGCAACAGGACACTTTTTGTGTCCCGGCTGTAAAGCACTGTGCTCCCGGACGCCACCTGAAATGCCACACGGATAAAGATCCTTCCTAGACCCAAGCTGCCATCAACTAGAACTCTGGCTGCAAATGTAGGGCTAAATGCCTCCTAAAAACTGGCATCATGCATCTGGGGGACTGAGTTTTCTTTCACATGGAAAAGCGCCATTGTTTGTATCGAAGGCCACTTATCTGGAGTTGACAGCCGTATGCTAAAATTCTGTATGGATTAAGATTCCTCGCAGACCCAAGCTGCCACCGACAGGGACCCTGGCTGTCCTTTGGGTAGGCCAAAACCCTCCTCCAAACTGACATCAAGAAACTGGGGGCAGGAGCTCTCTTTCTCAGAGAAAAGGACACTTGTTTTGTCGTGGCCCTAAGGCACTCTGCTCCCTGCTTCCTCCTGATATTCCGTATGGATCAAGATTCCTCGCAGACCCAAGCAGCTACCGACAAGGACCCTGGCTGCCCTTGCAGGGCCAAAACCCTCCTCCAAACTGACATCAAGAAACTGGGGGGCAGAGTTCTCTTTCTCAGAGAAAATGGACACTTTTTGTGTCCCGGCCCTAAGGCACTCTGCTCCCTGCTGCCTCTTCCAATTCCGTATGGATCAAGATTCCTCGCAGACCCAAGCTGCCATAGACAAGGAACCTGGCTGCCCTTGCAGGGCCAAAACCCTCCTCCAAACTGACATCAAGAAACTGGGGGGCAGAGTTCTCTTTCTCAGAGAAAACGGACACTCTTTGTATCCCGGCCCTAAGGCACTGTGCTCCCTGCTTCCTCCTGAAATTCCGCATGGATCAAGATTCCTCGCAGACCCAAGGTGCCACAATAAAGAGCTCTGGCTGCCCTTGCAGGGCCAAAACCCTCCTCCAAACTGACATCAAGAAACTGGGGGGCAGAGTTCTCTTTCTCAGAGGAAAGGGACAGTTTTTGTTTCTCGGCCCTAAGGCACTGTGCTCCCTGCTGCCTCCTGAAATCCCGTATGGATCAAGATTATTCGCTGACGCAAGCTGCCATAAACCAGGACTCTGGTTGCATTTGTAGGGCTAAAACCCTCCACCAAACCAATATCATGAATCTGGGGGCCTAAGTTTTCTTTCACGTGGAAAAGTGCCATCATTTGTATCGTAGGCCCCTGTCTGGGAGTCGACTGCCGCCTCTTCAAATTCCGCATGGATCAAGATTCCTCGCAGACCCAAGCTGCCACCAACAAGGACCCTGGCTGCCCTTGCAGGGCCAAAACCCTCCTCCAAACTGACATCAAGAAACTGGGGGGCAGACTTCTCTTTCTGAGAGAAAACGGACACTTTTTGTGTCCCGGCCCTAAGGCACTCTCCCCCTCGGATGCCACCAGAAATGCCACATGGGTCAAGATCCTTCCCAGACCCAAGCTGCCATCAACTAGAACTCTGGCTGCAATTGTAGGGCTAAATGCCTCCTAAAAACTGGCATCATGCATCTGGGGGACTGAGTTTATTTTCACGTGGAAATGCGCCATTGTTTGCATCGAAGGCCACATATCTGGGAGTTGACTGCCTCATGCTGAAATTCCGCATGGATTAAGATTCCTCGCAGACCCAAGCTGCCACCAACAAGGACCCTGGCTGCCCTTGCAGGGCCAAAACCTCCTCCAAACTGACATCAAGAAAGTGGGGGGCAGAGTTCTCTTTCTCAGAGAAAAGGGACACTTTTGTGTCCTGCCCTAAGGCACTGTGCTCCCCTGCTGCCTCCTGAAATTCAGATGTGATCAAGATTATTTCGCTGACGTTAGCATGCTACCAACCAGGACTCTGGTTGCATTTGTAGTCAAAACCTCCACTAAAATAGACACTGCTGAATCTGGGGTCTTAGTTTTCATCGTAGTGCCATCATTTGTATCAGAGGGCCTCTGTCTGTAGGAGTCACGCCGCTTCTCTTCAAATTCCGCGAGATGGATCAAGATTCCTCGCAGACCCAAGCTGCCACCGACAGGGACCCTGGCTGTTCTTGCAGGGCCAAAACCCTCCTCCAAACTGACATCACGAAACTGGGGGGCAGAGTTCTCTTTCTCAGAGAAAAGGGACACTTTTTGTATCCCGGCCCTAAGGCACTGTGCTGCCTGCTGCCTCCTGAAAATTCGTATGGATCAAGATTCCTCGCAGACCCAAGGTGCTACAATAAAGAGCCCTGGCTGCCCTTGCAGGGCCAAAACCCTCCTCCAAACTGACATCAAGAAACTGGGGGGCAGAGTTCTCTTTCTCAGAGGAAAGGGACACGTTTTGTGTCCCGGCTCTAAGGCACTGTGCTCCCTGCTGCCTCTTCAAATTCCGTAAGGATCAAGATCCCTCGAAGACCCAAGCTGCCATCAACTAGAACTCTGGCTGCAATTGTAGGTCTAAATGCCTGCTAAAAACCGTCATTATGCATCTGGGGGACTGAGTTTTCTTTCACTTCGAAATGCGCCATTGTTTGCATCGAACGCTACATATCTGGGAGTTGACTGCCTCATGCTGAAATTCCGCAAAAATTAAGATCCCTCGCAGACCCAAGCTGCCACCAACAAGGACACTGACTGCCCTTGCAGGGCCAAAACCCTCCTCCAAACTGACATCAAGAAACTGGAGGGCAGAGTTCTCTTTCTCAGAGAAAGGGGACACGTTTTGTGTCCCGGCTCTAAGGCACTGTGCTCCCTGCTGCCTCTTCAAATTCCGAAAGGATCAAGATCCCTCGCAGACCCAAGCTGCCATCAACTAGAACTTTGGCTGCAATTGTAGGGCTAAATGCCTCCTAAAAACTGTCATTATGCATCTGGGGGAC
Source organism: Eopsaltria australis (assembly GCA_034509425.1). Lineage (NCBI taxonomy): Eukaryota > Metazoa > Chordata > Aves > Passeriformes > Petroicidae > Eopsaltria > Eopsaltria australis. The sequence goes on along the minus strand of JAVTVJ010002273.1, from coordinate 4,084 downwards.
TGAGTTTTCTTTCAGTTGGAAATGCGCCATTGTTTCCATCGAAAGCCACATATCTGGGAGTTGACTACCTCATGCTAAAATTCCGCAAAAATTAAGATCCCTCGCAGACCGAAGCTGCCACCAACAAGGACACTGACTGCCCTTGCAGGGCCAAAACCCTCCTCCAAACTGACATCAAGAAAGTGGGGGGCAGAGTTCTCTTTCTCAGAGAAAAGGGACACTTTTTGTGTCCCGCCCTAAGGCACTGTGCTCCCGGACGCCACCTGAAATTCAGTATGAATCAAGATTTTTCGCTGACGCAAGCTGCTATCAACCACGACTCTGGTTGCATTTGTAGGGCAAAACCCCTCCACCAAACAGACATCATGAATCTGGGGGCCTCAGTTTTCTTTCACGTGGAAAAGTGCCATCATTTGTATCGTAGGCCCCCTGTCTAGGAGTCGACTGCCGCCTCTTCAAATTCCGCATGGAGCAAGATCCCTCACAGACCCAAGCTGCCACCGGCAAGGACCCTGGCTGCCCTTGCAAAGCGAAACCCTCCTCAAAGTGACATCAAAAAGAAACTGGGGCAGAGTTCTCTTTCTCAGAGAAAAGGGACACTTTTGTGTCCCTCGCCCTAAGGTATCTGCTCCCTGCCTCCTGAAAATTAAGTATGGATGAGATTCCTACATGAACCAGGTGCCACAATAAAGAGCCCTGAAAACACTTGCAGACAAAACCCTCCCCCTCAAACTGACATCAAAAAAAAACTACTTGAGGGCAGAGTTCTCTTTCTCAGAAGCGGGCCACTTTTGTTTCCTAAGCCCTCAGGCACTCTGCTCCCTGCTGCCTCCTGAAATTCCGTATGGATCAAGATTCCTCGCTGAGGCAAGATGCCATCAACTAGGACTCTGGTTTCATTTGTAGGGCCAAAACCCTCCTCCAAACTGACATCAAGAAACTGGGGGGCAGAGTTCTCTTTCTCTGAGAATAAGGAACACTGTTGCGTTCCCTGCTTCAGTCCCACCCTGGTACCGGCAGCGGAGTCCTAGCCCTATCCTAGGATGCCGTTCGCCCTCGGGAAGGCCCCCTCGGAGTGCTGACTATGAGCACAGCTGGCCCGCGTTCGGTCCGGGGAGATGTTGCCCCCGGAGCGTGGTGAAACAGCAAAGAACTACCAGAGAAGGAGGTCTCTTGGTATGTGATTTTGGTAGGTTTATTGCCTCCAAAGGGAGCACATGGACCAAGAGCCCAGAGCAGCTTATTACATCGGTATTTAAGGGAGGAACAACACCCAATAGGATGAGGGCAGGGGACAATACAGGGGAGGGGCTGGGGTACATGATCAAAAGGGGTTTAGGGAGGGGAGGGGAACAGAGAGAACAACGAATGAACTATGGAGTGACAGGGAATTTCCCAGAGCGGGAATACATAACAGACAAGTCCAGTAACCAATAACAGGAGCTTGGGTCCATGGATTGGTGGTCCAACTGCTGCCCCTGGGAGCTCCGGGGGGAAACCCTCTGTCCGTGGAACCTGTCCGGAAGTCCTCTGGTTCCGAACCACAGCAACATCTCCCCCTATCTTTTTACTTAAAGAAAGTGATTTGTTAGTACAATGAAGATAATAACTAAAATCCAAAGCAAAGTCTTGAAAATCTGCAAAAAAACAAACAAACATTGTTAAATCATTGTCTCTCTACAGGACTGGGAATGATTGGGGTATGGGAGGTACACGGGGTAGGTTTCAGGAGAGTTTAAGGGGAAGATATCAAGAAGAAGGGTCTCAGTGATTTTTCTTGATGACTGTCGAAGTGTGGAGTTTTCTTTTTCCTTCTCTTCCACGCTGATCTCTGTGGAGCAGCGTCTGTTGGTGGATGCAACTGGATCTGCTCTGGTGGATGTGTTGGGTGGAGAGTTGTGATGCCTACTAACTTCAGCCATCGTGGTTCAAGTGACTGGTCATCTGGGATCACCTCTGATGGGGTCTCCAGTGGCATGGGTGGTGATGGAGAGCAGGACACAGTGGATTCAGCTTTTAATTTCTTTGAGGAGCACAGTGCCGATCCGTTTCCCGAATGGGATGGAGCATGTGGTGTCCAGGAGCCTGTGGAAGACTTAGGTGGAGGGTGATTAGAACTGTTCAGCAGGCTTTGAAGCTGCTGCTTCCATATCTTTTCCCACACCCAATACTGAACCTTAACTAAAATGCCTGTCATGATTGTTTTTATGTCAGATGGGACCAGCACACCTTTAAAGTGAGGAGAATCTCTCCCAAGCTCTCTCTCCACTTTGCTAGGCTCTCGCAAGGCTGCAGGTGACTGTGATTCCCATCGTGGGTTGTTACCCTGATGGCCACTGTTACACCTGATGCCACTGCAGGGTCTGGCTGACCGGCTGTATCGCAGGCTTCAGCCTCTCCACTTTTCGGCCCCCAATCCCGGGGTGTGAACGCGGGAGCGTGGGGATCTGGAAGTGGGCGGTGGTCAGGGGTGGGACTGCAGTTGATATGAGCAGTCCAGGCGCGGGGTGGGGCGGGGATCTCCCTCGGGCTGGGGCAGGGACCTCCGGCGCGAGGGGAGGGACCCGACGCGAAGACATCATCATCCGCGGGGGGGGAGCCCGACGTGGGGCTAATCAACGCGAAGGGGAAGGAGCCGTGGGAGGGGCTGGGAGGATTCGTGGGCTTTCGGCGTGAGGCTGCGCAGTGGGCGCAGGGGTGTAGGCACGGCGCCACGAGGCCGCCGCCATCTTTAAACTCGGAACAATGGGGGCGCGCAGCCGGCGCGAGTTTGGCTGTGGGCGGGGAAGAGGGATTGGGAAAAGGGGAATTAGGAACGTGGGGTGGGTGAGTCGGGGATTTCGAACTTTCAGGACAATTACGCAAAGTATAACAAATTACAATCAACAACGGGAAAAATTTTCGGACAGAAACATCACCCCCTCTCTCCACTACCTCTAAACGTTTTTCTACTAACTCCCAAAAACTCAGAGTTTTAACAGAAGAAGCAGAAGCAAGAGGGACATAGGCAAAGATCCATTTAACAAAACGTTTCCAAGCCTTCTTATTAGCATTCCCGTTTTTTAACTTTAGGGTCTCTTTAACTTGGACATAAAACTCCTGCTCTATTAGGGACAGCTTAATACCCATTGTCTCCGAATAAAAGCCTCCTTGCTCTTTTTATACGGTACAAAACTCTCCCTCGAGCCTGATTCCCGCTGCCTATCGCGGATTAGACCTCACCGTCTGCGCTCGGTTCTCGGTGGCTTTCCCGCCGCTATCCCGGGCACCGAGCTTCGCCGCCGCGCGCGGATCCTGGTCCTTTCCCACCGCGCCTCGCAGCCGCCAAACCTCACCGCTCCGTGCGGGTCTTGGTTCCTCGATCCCAGCTTCAGTTGCCGTCACCGGCTCCGGAGGGAGAAACATCCAAAAGAGCAAGGGTCTCTGGTCTCGTCAGTTCGCTCAGCTAGCGTACACACTTCAGACGCTCCAGAACGGTTGCTGACGGCCCCTGCCAGCCCCCAGCTAAAACGCGGAAGTTCTCGCTAGGGGAGCGACGTCCCGAAGGCGCAGTCCGGACCGCTGCTGCGTATCCAGGTCGCTCGCAGGGAACCCCGAGAGGTCGGAGTCTCTGTTCGGTGCGCCACTTGTTGCGTTCCCAGCTTCGGTCCCACCCTGGTACCGGCAGCGTTCTAGCCCTATCCTAGGATGCCGTTCGCCCTCGGGAAGGCACCCTCGGAGTGCTGACTATGAGCACAGCTGGCCTGCGTTCGGTCCGCGGAGATGTTGCCCCCGGAGCGTGGTGAAACAGCAAAGAACTACCAGAGAAGGAGGTCTCTTGGTATGTGATTTCGGTAGGTTTATTGCCTCCAAAGGGAGCACATGGACCAAGAGCCCAGAGCAGCTTATTACATCGGTATTTAAGGGAGGAGCAACACCCAATAGGATGAGGGCAGGGGACAATACAGGGGAGGGGCTGGGGTACATGATCAAATGGGGTTTAGGGAGGGGAGGGGAACAGAGAGAACAACGAATGAACTATGGAGTGACAGGGAATTTCCCAGAGCGGGAATACATAACAGACAAGTCCAGTAACCAATAGCAG
>JAVTVJ010002272.1:0-84339 GCA_034509425.1 Eopsaltria australis | reverse complement strand
TCCCCAGGTGTCCCCACCCCCCCGTGACCCCTCCCTGACCCCTGTCCCTCCCCCCGCGCTGGGGACACGCAGACACCGGACCGGAAGGGGAGGCCGGGGCAGAGTCCCCAGGTGTCCCCCGATGTCCCCAGGTGTCCCCAGGTGTCCCCACGCCCCCCCGGGCGGGTGTCACTCACGCTGGGCGGGGGGCAGGCAGATGTAGGTGCGGAAGAAGGGGGACGCGCGCGCCCCCGCCTTGATGCGCGCGGCCAGGGGCCGGCTGAGCTGGCGCGCGCCCAGCGTGAGCAGCTTGGCCAGCGGGAACGCGCCCGCCACCATCCTCGGCCCGGCCCGGGGGCGCGCGGCGCGCGGCGATGGCGTCACGGACCCGGGAACGCGCGCGGCGCGCGGCGATGGCGTCACGGACCCGGGAACGCGCGCGCGCGCGGGAGGGGGGGGAGGGGCGGGGCTCGGACACGCCCATCCCCCACCCCCCCTTCCCTGGGGTGGCGCCCCCTGGTGGAGGCTCCGAACCCTCCCTGGGGACACGCCCCTTTCTCTTGGGGACACGCCCCTTTCTCTTGGGGACACGCCCCTTTCTCTTGGGGACACGCCCACCACGGCCAGGGGTGCTGGGGGACAATGGGGGACACGGGGGACACGTTGGGGGACACCGAGATACACTGGGGACATTCTGGGAGACACCAGGGGGACATTGGGGGACATTGGGGGACATTGGGGACACATTGGGAGACACTGGGGGACATTTGGGGACACATTGGGAGACACTGGGGGACATTGGGGGACATTGGGGACACGTTAGGGGACCCCGAAATACACTGGGGACATACTGGGAGACACCTGGGGGACGTGGGGGACACTGGGGGATACTGGGGGACATTGGGACACACTTGGGGGGCACTGGGGGACAGTAGGACACACCTGGGGGACACCGAGATACAGTGGGGGACACTGCGGGACACCTGGGGGACACTGGGACACACCTGGGGGACACTGGGGGACACTGGAAGACACTGGGAGTCCCGTGAGTGGCGCTGGGACCCCTCGGGTGACACTGGGACCCCTCGGGTGACGCTGGGACCCCCCGGGTGACATCGGGACCCCCCGGGTGACACTGGGACCCCGTCGGGTGACACTGGGACCCCTCGTGTGACACTGGGACACCCCCGGGTGACACTGGGACCCCTCGTGTGACACTGGGACCCCTCGTGTGACACTGGGACCCCCCCGGGTGACACCGAGGCTCCTCCCGCCCCCCCCGCGCGCCCCCCGCCCCTCCCGGGGGCGGTGCCAGCCCGGCCGGTGCCACCCGGAGGTGACAGTGCCATAGGGGGGTGACAGAGCCACCCGGGGGTGACAGAGCCACGCGCGGAGCCGGTGCCGGCGACACGGAGGGAGGGGACACCGGCGCGACACCCCCAGGGCCACCAAGGAGCCACCAAGGAGCCACCATGGGCCAGCGGGCAGCGACCCCCGCCCCGCTGAGCCACGTCCCGCCCGGAGCGGAGGTGAGAGCCCCCGATGTCACCCCGATGTCACCCCTGATGTCACCCCGATGTCACCCCTGATGTCACCCCGATGTCCCTCGATGTCCTCCGATATCCTCCGATGTCCCTCGCTGTCCCCCCGTTGTCTCCCTCCCGTTCCCGATGTCCCCTCCTGTCCCCGCACCGTCCCTCGATGTCCCCCGATGTCCCGCGGTGTCCCCCCACTGTGCCCCGATGTCCCCCAGTGTCCCCTCCGCTGTCTCCCGTTGTTCCGCGCTGTCCCCCGATGTCCCCTCTGTCCCCCCGCCATCTCTCGCTGCTGTCCCCGCTGCTGTCCCCGCCGATGTCCCCCGATGTCCCCCGATGTCCCCTCTGTCCCCCCAGGATCGCTCCGCCCGGGCCACCGTTGTCGCGTGGCGCCAGTACCGCCAGGCCTGCGAGCTGCACCTGCGCCTGGCCCCGCCCCCGCCAGGTGAGCCGCGACACCCTGGGGACACCTTGGGGACACCGGGGACACCCCGGGACCCCCCTGACCCCCGACCCCCCCAGGACCCGTCTGCAACCGCAGCTTCGACCTCTACGCGTGCTGGGGGGACGCTGTCCCCAACAGCACCGCCACTGTCCCCTGCCCCTGGTACCTGCCCTGGTACCACCGAGGTAACGCGGGGACAGCGGGGACAGCGGGGACCGCGGGGACAGAGGGGACAGCAGGGACAGCAGGCGACAGCGGGCAGACAGAAAGGGGACAGAGGGGACAGAGCGACAGCGGGGACAGCACGCGGGACAGCGGGGCGCAGAGACGCGCTGCGGCAGAGGCAGCGGGGACAGCGGGGACAGAGAGGATAGCGGGGACAGCAGCAGGGACAGCGGGGAACAGCGGCGGGGACAGCAGGGGACAGCGGAGACAGAGGGGAAAGCGGGGACAGCGGGGGACAGAGGGGACAGCAGGGGACAGCGGGGACAGCGGGGGACAGCGGGGACAGAGGGGACAGCGGGGACAGCGGGGCGCAGAGGGGACAGCGGCAGGGACAGCGGGGCGCAGAGGGACAGCGGGCGGGGAAGCGGGACAGCAGGGGACAGCGGAGACAGAGGGGAAAGCGGGGACAGCGGGGGACAGAGGGGACAGCAGGGGACAGCGGGGACAGCGGGGGACAGCGGGGACAGAGGGGACAGCGGGGACAGCGGGGCGCAGAGGGGACAGCGGCAGGGACAGCGGGTGACAGCGCGGTGCCACAGTGCAGGGCGGGGTGGTGGCGCGGCGCTGCGGCCCCGACGGGCGCTGGGTGACAGACGACACCGGGAGGCCCTGGCAGGACAACTCCCAGTGCGAGGACCTGGCGCAGGTGCAGCCGCTGCAGGTGGGGACAGCGCGGGGACAGCGCGGGGACAGCGCGGGGCAGTGCGGGGACACGGCGGGGACAGCACGGGGACAGAGGAGGAACAGAGGGCGACACGGCGGGGACAGAGCGGGACAGAAAGGAACAGCACGGGGACAGGGTGGGGACTGCAGGGACAGCGCGGGGGAATGCGAGGGGACATCACGGAGACACATCGGGGACAGCGCGGGGCCAGCACGGGGACAGCGCGGGGCAGTGCGGGGACAGCACGGGGACAGCACGGGGACAGCGCGGGGCAGTGCGGGGACAGCACGGGGACAGCACGGGGACAGCACGGGAACAGCACGGGGACACTGCGGGCGCACGGTGGGGACAGCGGGGAGGGGGGGGCGCAGGGCGGTGACGCCGCAGGGGACAGCGGGGGGGACACAGTGGGGTGACACCGTGCGGTGCCACCACGCTGGGAGCTGCCACGTGCCCGCCGCTGTGTCGCGCTCGGTGTCACACTGCGCCTCGCGTGTGTCACACTGCGCCCCGTGTCGTGCTGTGCCCCGTGTCGTGCTGTGCCCTGCGTGTGTCGCGCTGTGCCCCGTGCGACACCGTGTGACACTGCGCGGCGCCTCGCGCCCCGCTGTGCCGGCACGTGTGTCACACGCTGGGTCCCTTGTGCCATGCCCCGTGTCCCCTGCCGTGTCCTGTGTGCCGTGTCCCTTGCTGTCCCCATGCTGTGCCGTGTCCCCCGTGTCCCGCGTCCCGTGCCGCGTGTCCCGTGCTGTTCCCGTGCCGTGTCCACTGTGTCCCCGTGCCTTGTCCCTGTGTCCCCGTGTCCCCGTGTCCCTCTGCGGTGTCCCCCTGTCCCCCTGCGGTGTCCCGGTGTCCCCGCAGCGCCAGGCGTGGCTGCTGGAGCAGTTCCGCCTCCTCTACACCGTGGGATACTCCCTGTCCCTTGTCGCGCTGGTGGTGGCGCTGCTGCTGCTGTTGCTGCTCAGGTAGGGACACACCTGAGTGACTGTCACACCCGGGACTGTGTCACACCCGGGGGGCGGTGTCACACCTGGGGACTGCTGCCCTCCGCGGGGCTGTCACCCAGGGGATGCCCCCGTGTCACCCCTGGATGTCCCCGTGTCCCCGCAGGCGCCTGCGCTGCACGCGGAACCTGATCCACGCCAACCTGTTCGTGTCGTTCGCGCTCCGGGCCGGCGCCATCCTCACCCGGGACGCGCTGCTGCCACACGGCCACCGCCACCGCCACGGCCACCAGCACGGCCACCCCCTGCAGCTGCTGCGCATGCAGGTGGGCACGCGGGGACAGGCACGGGGACATCCGGGGGACACGCACGGGAGGGAGGGGACACCCGCGGGGGGGTTGAGGGGACACATGGGAGCGGGTGACACTCATGGGGACACCCTTGGGAGGGAGGGGACACCCAGGGGAGCAGGTGACACCCAGGGGGGGGGCTGGGGGGACTCATGGGGACACCCTTGGGAGGGAGGGGACACCCGGGGGAGCAGGTGACACCCGCGGGGGTGGCTGTCACCCGCTGCCCGCGGCCGCGTGGGGCCGGAGCCCCCTCGGGCGCGGCGGGGAGGGGACAGCGGTGTCGCCGCAGGCGGGCCCCGCGTGTCGCGTGGCGCAGAGCCTGGCCCAGTACTGCGTGGGAGCCAATTACGCGTGGGCCTTGGCCGAGGGGCTCTTCCTGCTGCGGCTCCTGCTCGCCACCTCCGGGCGGCGCTGCCTGCCCGCCTTCCTGCTGCTGGGCTGGGGTCAGTGCCACCTGCGTCACTGTCACCTGTGTCACCTGTGTCACTGTGTTATTGTGTCACCTGTGTCACCTGTGTCTGTGTCCCCCCCACACCCCCCTCACCAGGTGTGTCCCCTCCCCCTCAGGTGTCCCCGTGCTCTTCGTGGTCCCCTGGGTGGTCCTGCGGTACCTGTACGAGAACGAGGGGTGAGGCCACCTGTCCCCACCTGTCCCCACCTGTCCCCTGCCTCCAGGGGACAGAGGTGACACAGGCGGGGGCCGAGCGTGTCCCCAACGTCCCCGCAGGTGTTGGGAGCGCAATGAGAAGGTGGCGGTGTGGTGGCTGATCCGCTGTCCCATCCTGGTGGCCGTGGCGGTGGGTGACACCCGGGGGGGGGGCGGTGTCCCCAGGCCACGCGGGGGGTGTCACCGCAGGTGTCACCGCAGGTGTCCCCTCCCTCCCTCCCCCAGGTGAACTTCGTGGTGTTCGTGCGGATCGTGCGGATCCTGGTGGCCAAGGTGCGCGCACACCAGGTGTCCCGCGGGGACACGCGCCTCAGGTGGGGACACGGGGACAGCTGGGGACACCTGGCTCGGGTGGGGACAGCGGGGGGACATGGGGACACACCTGGGACAGCTGGGGACACCGGGTCCCCAAGGGCTCCCCCATCCCTGGGCGTGTCCCCAGCCGTGTCCCGGTGGTGTTCCCGTGCCCGGGGGTGTCCCCGATTGTCCCCGAGTGTCTCCGAGTGTCCCCGCGTGTCTCCGAGTGTCCCCAAGTGTCCCAGCCATGTCTCCGTGTGTCCCCGAGTGTCCCCGTGTGTCCCTGAGTGTCCCTGAGTGTCCCAGCGGTGTCCCCGGTGTCCCCGGTGTCCCCATGCTCGGGGGTGTCCCCGGTGTCCCCGGGCGTGTCCCAGCGGTGTCCCAGCGGTGTCCCAGCGGTGTCCCCGGTGTCCCCCGTGTCCCCATGCTCGGGGGTGTCCCCGGTGTCCCCCGTGTCCCCATGCTCGGGGGTGTCCCCGGTGTCCCCGGGCGTGTCCCAGCGGTGTCCCCGTGTCCCCGTGTCCCCAGGCTGGCGCGCTCCACGCTGACGCTGATCCCCCTGCTCGGGGTGCACGAGGTGATTTTCGCCCTGGCCGGGGAGGGCGAGGGCGGCGGCGGCCTGAGGCTGGCACGGCTGTGCCTGCACCTGCTGCTCACCTCGGCACAGGTGAGGGGACACCGAGGGGACAGGGGGACACCAGGGACAGTGAGGGGACAGGGGGACTGAAATCCGGGTGAAATTTGGGGTTAATTTGGGTTAATTTGGGTTAATTGGGGGTGTAATGGAAGTCCCAGGAGTCCCCCCCAAATGTCCCCAAATGTCCCCCCGCCCCCAGGGCCTGGTGGTCAGCGTCCTGTACTGCTTCACCAACAAGGAGGTGCGTCACAACCGCGGCGTGTCGCGATACGGAGCCGATATATCGCGATACGGTGCCGATATATCGTGATACGGTGCCGATATTGCGATACGGTGCCGATGTATCTCAATACGGTGCCGATATATCGCGATACGGTGCCGATACATCGCGATACGGAGCTGATGTATCGCGATACGGTGCCGATATTGCGATACGGTGCCGATACATCGCGATACGGAGCTGATGTATCGCGATACGGTGCCGATATTGCGATACGGTGCCGATGTATCTCAATACGGTGCCGATATATCGTGATACGGTGCCGATATCGCGATACGGTGCCGATACATCGCGATACGGAGCTGATGTATCGCGATACGGTGCCGATATTGCGATACGGTGCCAATATATCGCGATACGGAGCCGATATCGTGATACGGTGCCGATACATCGCGATACGGTGCCGATATCGCGATACGGTGCTGATATATCGCGATACGGTGCCAATATATCGCGATACGGTGCCGATATATCACGATGTGCCGCCCGCAGGTGCAGGCCGAGGTCCGCCGGGCGTGGCAGCGCTGTCGCCTGGGTGTCCCCGGCCCCCCCAGGGCCCCCCCGAGGGGACACTCGCGGCGGGGACAGCGCCCGGTGGCCGAGAGCGGCTGCTGAGGGGGGCTGGGGGCACCTGGGGTCACCTGGGGGCCACCTGGGGTCACCTGAGGGTGTGGGTGGGGCACCTGAGGGTCCGGGGGGGGCGGATCTCCAAGAGTTTGGGGTGCGGGGGGGGCTTCTGGGTCAATTTGGGGTGAAATCTGCAGAATTTGGGTGTTTTGGGGGGGGGTGTGACACCTTGGGGACACCGCGGTGCCCAGGTTTGTACCCCCAAAAAATAAAACAATCACGTGACACCCGGGGGTGCCGTGCGGTCACTGTGGGGGGGGCTACTGGGGGGCACTGGGGGGCTACTGGGAGGTTATGGGGGAACTACAACGCCCGACATGCCCCGCGGCACGGCGTCGAGCGTCACGGCGGGGACTACAATTCCCGTGACTCCCCGCGCGGCCGCCCGGGACCCGGCGGGAGCGAACTACAGCTCCCGTGAGGCGCCGCGCGGCGCAGGCGCGGAGGGGCCACGGAATGAGCGCAGGCGCGGCGGGGCACCCCGGAAGCGGCCGGAGAGGCGGAGCGGCCGCGCCCGGCACTGCCCGGTGAGCGGGGGAGGGGCGGCGGCACCGGGTGGGGCCCGGCCCGCGCCGGGAGGGGGAGGGACGCGGGCGCGGAGCGTCGCGGGGCGCCCCGGCGAGCGGCCGGGCCCGCGGGTCGGTGCCTGAGAGCGGCCACGGGGCCTAACGGAGGGGACGGCGGCGGCTCGAGGGGGATGCCGGTGCGACACCGAGCATCGGCGCGGGGGGCCGGGGCCGCTCCGGCGGCGCGCGGGGAGCGCGGGGCGGGCCCGGCGGTGTCCCCGCGGCCCCAGCGCGGCGGGGCCGGTCCCGGTCCCGCGTCCCCCCCGCGGTCACCGGGACCGGGCCCCCCCCGGGCCCACGCGGGACCGGGACCGCCGAGCCCCGCCCCCCGCGGCCCCGCCCATCGCCGCGGCCCCGCCCCCGCCGCGCCGCGCGCCGCCGTCCATATATGGGCATGGCCCGAACGCCGCGCGCTGATTGGCCGCAGCTCCCGGCGCGCGCCTGGGGGGGCGGGGGGGCGTTAAACGGGCGGGGCGGGGCCTCCGGGAGGGGGCGGGGCGTGAGCAGGGGCGGGGCTTAGCGGGCCCGGGGGGCGGGGCTTGCGGCGCGCGTGGGACGGGGGCGCGACCCCGCGATGTCCCCGAGTGTCCCCGAGTGTCCCCCAAAGCCGTCACCCGCGCTCTCTCCGCAGGCCCGGGCGGCCCCGGCGGCGCGGCCGTGCCATGCGGCGCTGATGGAGCCCAACGCCTTCCCGCAGCTGCAGCTGTGGTGCCCGCGGCCCTTCGGCACCTTCTCGCAGAACAAGCCATGCGCCCCCGCCGCCCCCGCCGCCCCCCGCAAGCCCCTGGGCGGCCGCCCCTCCGAGAACACCCCCCCGGAGCCCCCCGAGCCCGGCACGGCGCCCGCGGCCGCGGCCGAGGACGGGCGGGTGCTGCTGGACACGTGGTACGTCATCAAGCCGGGCAACACCAAGGAGAAGGTGGCTTTCTTCGTGGCGCACCAGTGTGGCACCGGCGGCACCGGCGGCACCGGCGGCCGTGCCAGCACCATGAAGGTCAAGGGCAACTGGGGCAGCGATAGCTCCAAGGCCAAGCGGCGCCGGCGCTGCCACGACCCCAAGGCCGCGCCCAGCCCGCCCTGGGCCACCAGCTCCGGCGACACCCCCAAGGACCCCGCCAAGGACACCCCCAAGGACACCCCCGGCGACAGCATCGGGGACAGCGGCAGCGACGGCCCGGACCTGCTGTCGGTGGCGGAGATGGTGGCACTGGTGGAGCGGCGCGCGGCGCTGGCCCTGCAGAGCCTGCCCCGGCCCTGCGACGCGCCCGCGCCGCTGGTGCTGCTGGAGGCGCCGGGCGGCCCCGAGTGCCGGCGCGTGGCCGCAGCCGTGGCCCAGTTCGAGTCGCAGCAGCAGCACCGGGAGCGCGGCGGGGTCCGGCCCAACGGGCTGTGCCGGGGCGGCGCCGGCGCCGAGTGCGCCCCGGGAGCGGCGGCTGCGGCGAGCGCGGCGCCGGGCGAGGTGCGGATCGCCTTCCGCATCTCCAGCGGGCGCGAGCCCCGCGCGGCCGCCACCACCGCCAGCGCTGTCCCCGAGCGTCCCCGCGCGCTGGGCGCCAAGGACCAGATCACCTGTGACCTGTACCGGCTGGTGAGCCCGGCGCGCGCCGGCGTGGAGCTGCTGCTGGCCGCCAAGGGAGACAAGGACGGTGCCGACGAGGCCGCGGCCGCCGCGGAGCCCAACGCCGGCGGCGCCGAGGGGCCGGCGGCGCCGCGGGACTGCGCGTCCGGCTTCCACGTGGACGTGGTGGTGACGGGCGTGGTGGACCAGTGCGTGTTCTTCGGCAAGGACAGCGCCAAGCAGGTGACCGAGGAGACGGTGCGGCTGCCGGACGAGCCGCCGCCGCCCGGACAGCTCTTCCTGCTGCCCGGCCGGCCCGAGGAGCCCGCGGCGGCTGCGGCAGCAGCGGCACCATGCCGCGAGGCTCCCGGGGACCCCGCGCTGTGCCGGCTGTACCGGCACGTGTCCCACGACTTCCTGGAGATCCGGTTCAAGATCCAGCGGCTGCTGGAGCCGCGGCAGTACATGCTGCTGCTGCCCGAGCACGTCATGGTGAAGATCTTCAGCTACCTGCCCACGCAGGCGCTGGCCGCCCTCAAGTGCTCGTGCCACTACTTCAAGTCCATCATCGAGACGTTCGGCGTGCAGGCCACGGACTCGCGCTGGAACCGGGACCCGCTGTACCGCGACGACCCCTGCAAGCAGTGCAAGAAGCGCTACGAGCGCGGGGACGTGTCCCTGTGCCGCTGGCACCCCAAGCCCTACCACCACGACCTCCCCTACGGCCGCTCCTACTGGATGTGCTGCCGGCGGCCGGACCGCGAGGCGCCCGGCTGCCGGACCGGCCTGCACGACAACAACTGGGTGCACCCGGCCGGCCGCAGGGACGACGGCAGGTGAAGGGTGGACGGACGGACAGACGGACGGACGGACGGACGGACGGGGCACGCGCTGCGGGGGCGGGAAGGGCCGTGGAAAGGATGGAAAAAAAGGAATGGAACGGTCGAGCGTGGAAGCGTGGAGGGGACGGGAGGGGACGGGGTGGAGGCGGCCGGGAGTGGCCACAGGGGTGTCCCCAGCCGGGCTGGTGGCCTTAGGGAGGGTGACATTCCCCTCCAGGGTGGTGGCCCCATGGAGGGCAATGGGGACAGCCCAGTGGCAATGTCCCCAGCCAGGTGGGTGGTCCCTCAGAGGGTGACATTCCCCTCCAGGGTGGTGGCCCCACATGGGGACAGCCCCACTGTGCTGGTTCCAAGCAGGGGAGTGGCCCCATGGGCTGGGGTGTCCCTCAGGACGGTGACAGCCCTGCCCAGGTGACAGCCCCACAGGAGGGCTGGTGGCGCTGGGGAGGGTGGCGGTCCCAGGGAAGGGGACACGAGCCCCACGGAGGTGGTGTCCCCATCCGAGGTGACCTGTGTGGGGTGACGTCCCTGTCCCAGGAGTGGCGACATCACATGCGGAGGGTGACAGCCAAGGGGGTGACAGTCCCAAAGAGGGTGGCCATGGTCACCCTGTGTGTGTCCTCCTTGTGCCCCCTGTGCCCCCCATTATGTCCCCTCTGTGTCCCCCCCATGTCCCTCTGTCCCCTCTGTATCCCCCCGTGTCCCTCTAGCCCGTGTCCCCCCCATGTCCCTCTGTCCCCTGTGTTCCCCCGTGTCCCTCTGTCCCCCGTGTCCCTCTGTCCCCTGTGTCCCCCCATGTCCCTCTGTCCCCTCTGTGTCCCCCCGTGTCCCTCTGTCCCCTGTGTCCCTCCGTGTCCCTCTGTCCCCCGTGTCCCTCTGTCCCCTGTGTCCCCCCGTGTCCCTCTGTCCCCTCTGTGTCCCCCCGTGTCTCTCTGTCCCCTCTGTATCCCCCGTGTCCCCTGTCCCCCAGTGTGACACTCTCTGTCCCTTCTGTGTCCCCCGTGTCCCCAACTCCCGCGTCTCTCGATGTGGGCGTGGCCTCATTTCAAGCCCCGCCCCTCGCCCAATCCCCTCGTTCCTCGTCGTCTCGCGCGGCCCCGCCCGCTTTAAGCCCCGCCCCTGCTCTCCCATTGGCCCGCGCGGGCCCCGCCCCCAGGCCCCGCCCCCGCCATGCGCCAGGGCCCGGCCGGGCCGCGCCGCGCTCGGGCCGCGGGTTCGAGTCCCGGCCCGGTCCCGGGGCCGCTCCCGGTGCCGGTACCGGGCCCGGGCCGCTTCCGGGGGCTCCTCCCGCGGCCCCTCCGCCCGGCCCGGCCGCTGCTGCCGCTGCTGGCGCTGCTCGCGGCCGCCGCCGTGCTGTTCCTCGCCTGGCCCGGCGGGGAACGCGGAACAGACGGCCCGGTGAGCGGGGGGCGGGGCCGGGATTAACGGGGAGGGGCCGGGATTAACGGGGAGGGGTCGGGATTAACGGGGAGGGGCCGGGGTTAACGGGGAGGGGTCGGGGTTAACGGGGAGGGGTCGGGATTAACGGGGAGGGATCGGGATTAACGGGGAGGGGTCGGGATTAACGGGGGGGGTCGGGATTAACGGGGGGAGGTTAACGGGAGCCTCCCCAGCCTCTCGGGACCCCCGGGGATCCGTTCCGGGGCGGGGCCGAAAGATGCCGGGGTGTCCCGGAGCCCCCGAACCCCCGGGAGGACCCCAGACCCCCCCGGAACCCCCGAAACCACTCCCGAACCCCCCAGACCCCTCCGGGACCCCCAAAACCATTCCCGAACCCCCCAGACCCCGCCGGGACCCCCAAAACCGCTCCGGCACCCCCGAAACCACTCCCGGACCCCCCAGACCCCCCCGGGACCCCCAAAACCACTCCCGAACCCCCCAGACCCCTCCGGGACCCCTCAAACCGTGTCCCCCCCCCCAGGCCGCCCCCGGCCCCCCCTCGGACCGCGCCCTCCGGACCCTCCTGTCCCACCTGGACCCCGCCCGGCTCTGGGGGTCCCTCCTGCGGCCCCTCCTGCACGAGAGGGTCCCGGGGGGACCCGGCAGCCGCGCGGCCCGGCAGGTGAGACCCCCCCCCCAAATCCCCAAATCCCCTCCGAGACCCCAAAATCCATCCTGAGATCCCCAAATCTCCCCAAACCCCCCCCGACCCCTCCCCGAGTCCCCCCAACCCCTCCCCGGGGTGTCCCCCGAGCGCTGTCCCCACCTGTCCCCTCCCCCCAGCACATCCTGTCCCACCTGCGCTCGCTGGGGGCCGCCTGGCACCTGGAGCTGGACACCTTCTCTGCGGCCACGCCCCGCGGCCAGGTGACCTTCAGCAGCGTGGTGGCCACGGCGGCGCCGGTGGCCGCGCGGCGCCTGGCGCTGGCCTGTCACTACGACACCAAGGTGGTGGCCCCGGGGCCCTTCGTGGGCGCCACCGACTCGGCCGTGCCCTGCGCCCTCCTGCTGGAGGTGGCCACGGCGCTGGACACACACCTGAGGCAGCGGCAGGGACAGGTGAGGGACACCTGGGGACACCTGCGGGTCACCTGTGTCACCTGGATCCTTCCTGGACACCCCTTGAGACACCTGGGGGTCACCTGGGCTATCTGGGGGTCACCTGGGCACCTCCTGGACACCCCTCGGGACATCTGGGGACACCTGGGGGTCACCTGGATCCTTCCTGGACACCCCTCAGGACACCTGGGCCCCCTACAGTCCCTCCACACCCAAGGCTACCTGGACAGGTGTGACACAGGTGTGTGACACAGGTGTGACAGGTGTGCTCCAGGTGTGTGTCCCAGGTGTGCCCAGGTGTGTCCCAGGTGTGACAGGTGTGCCCAGGTGTGTCCCAGGTGTGTGACAGGTGTGCCCAGGTGTGTGACACAGGTGTGCCCAGGTGTGACAGGTGTGCCCCAGGTGTGTGACAGGTGCGGTGTCCCCGCAGGACCCCCCAGTGACGCTGCAGCTGCTGTTCCTGGACGGGGAGGAGGCGTTTGGGGACTGGAGTGTCACCGACTCCCTGTACGGGGCACGGCACCTGGCGGCCACCATGGCGGCCCGGGGCCACCCCGCGGGGTCAGAGGTCACCGCCATGGTCAGTGACATGGGGGGGGCACTGTCCCTGTCCCTGTGTCCCTGTCCCCACGGTGTCCCTGCCATGTCCCCGTGTCCCCGCGATGTCCCCACGATGTCCCCTCGTGTCCCCAGAGCCTGCTGGTGCTGCTGGACCTGCTGGGTGCCCCCAGCCCCGCCATCCACAGCCACTTCCCCCGCACGCAGCGCTGGTTCCTGCGCCTCGTCACCATCGGTGCGACACCGCCAGGGGGACAGGGGACACCGCGGGGACACCGGGGGGACAGGGGGCGGGGCTGGGGAACGGGCAGGGGACACCATCGGTGCGACACCGCGGGGACAGCGGGGACACCGCGGGGGACAGGGGGCGGGGCTGGGGGCACCATCGGTGCGACACTGCGGGGACAGGGCTGGGGACACGGTGATGGGGTGGGGACACGGGGGAAGGGATGGGGACAGTGAAGAGACGGGACGGGGACAGTGACGGAGCAGGTGGCGACAGCGACAGGCGGGGACGGGATCGGGAGATGGGACAAGGACCCAGAGAGGGCGGGGGCTTTATCCCCCGATGTCCCCAATGTCCCCCCGGTGTCGCCGCTGTCCCCGCAGAGCAGCGGCTGCGCCACCTGGGGCTGCTGCACGCGGCGGCCCCGGCCCCGCCCTTCTTCCGCCTCAGCCCCGCCCCCGGGCCCGTGGAGGACGATCACGTGCCGTTCCTGCAGCGAGGTGACTGTCCCCACACTGTCCCCAAACTGTCCCCAACCTGGCCCCAGCCTGGCCCCGGTGTCCCCTGGGCTCCCCGGTGTCCCTCCGTGTCGCTTTGTGCCTCCCCCGTGTGTCCCTCCTGTGTCCCCCCCATGCCCCCGATGTCCCCCCCGGTGTCCCCGCAGGTGTCCCTCAGTGTCCCCCCCGTGTCCCCGATGTCCCCTGATGTCCCCCCGGTGTCCCCGCAGGTGTCCCGGTGCTGCACCTGATCCCCACGCCGTTCCCGCGGGTGTGGCACACGCCGGGGGACACCGAGGACAATCTGCACCCCCCGACCGTGCACGACCTGGCCAAGATCCTGCTGGTCTTCGTGGCCGAGTTCCTGCAGCTCTGAGCGCCCCCAAAACCCCAAAAACCCCCAAAAAAACCTCAAAAAAACCGTCAAAAAACACACACGAAAAAACCACACAAAAAACCTCAAAAAACACCAAAAAAACCCTCAAAAAAACTCCGAAGTTCCCCTTTATTGCCTGGATTTGGGGGCTCCGTGGGGTCACACCTGGAGAGGATTGAAAGGGGGGTTAAAGGAGGGGGGGTTTAGGGGTCTCAGGGGGGATTTGGGGTCCCGGGGGGGTGTGGGGGTCCCGGGGGGGTGTGGGGGTCCCGGGGGTCTCACCCGCGTGGCCGAGGCTCTTTGTGGCCGCCGCTCCGGCCCGGGGGGGCTCAGCCGCGGGGTCCCCCCCGTGTCCGCCGGGGTCCTGCAGCCAAAAATCGCCGTGAGACCCCGAAAATCCCCAAAATCCCTGTCTGGAACCCACAGGGAGACCCACAAAAACCTCCCCAGAATCCACTTGGAACCCACGGGGAGATCCCAAAACCCCCAAACCCCCCGAAATCTCCCCAAATCCTCACCTTCCTCCTCCTGGTCACCGCTAACCCCACTCGCGGCCCCACTAACACCAGTGAGACCCCCCTGAACCCCCAAAACTGCCCCCAAATCGCCCCAAAACCGCGGTCTCCGTAACACCCGTGGGGCTCCCCGGATCTCAAACCCCCTAAGCTGCCCCCAAACCCCCCAAAACTGCCCCAAAATCCCCCCAAATCCTCACCTGCCGCCCCCCCTCCTCCTCCTGGCCACCGCCAGCCCCACGCCGGGTCCGAGCAGCAGCAGCGGGAGCGCGCACAGCGCCAGCGGGGCCGCGCCCCGGCGCTGCGGGGCGGGCGCGGGGGGCCCCCCCGGGACCTGCTCCTCGCAGCGCACCCCCATAAAGCCCGGGGCGCAGGCACAGACGGGCCCCGAGAAGTGCGTGAAGCACGTCCCGCCGTGGCCGCACGGGTTCGGGGCGCAGGCTCCGGCGCGGCGGCGGCACCGGGGCCCCCCGAAGCCCAGCGTGCAGGTGCAGGTGAAGGAGTTGGCGCCGTCCTGGCAGGTGCCCCCGTGCGCGCACGGGTTCGGGCTGCAGTCGTCCGCGTTGTGCTGGCAGCGGCGCCCCGAAAACCCCGGCGGGCAGCGGCAGAGCGGGGCCAGGCCCTGCGAGTCCCGGCAGTGCCCGCCTGGAGCGGAAAAACGGGATTTGGGGGGAAAATGGGAAAAACGGGGGAAATGGGAAAAACGGGGGTTTGGGGGGGAAAGGGGGGAATGGGGGCGAAATGGGGATTTGGGGGAACAGCGTGGGAAAATGGGTGAAAAAGGGATAAAAAGGGAAGTCGGGAAAATAAGGGCGGGAAAGGGGTGAGAAAGGAGGAAAAGGGGATTCGGGAAAAAAAGTGGGGAAAGGGAGGAAAAGGGAATTTGGGGGGAAAAAGTAGTTTGGGGGGGAGAAAGGGAGGAAAAGGGTGAAAAAGGAGGAAAAGGGGATTCGGGGGAAAAGAGGGGGAAAGTGGGAGAAAAGAGGAAAAAGCGGATTGGGAATGAAACGGGATTTGTCGGGAAAAGGGGGAGAAATGGGAGAAAAAGGGGAAAACGGGATTGGGGGGAAAAGGGGATTTAAAAGGGGTTTGGAGGCAGAAAGGGGGAAGGGGACAAGGGGGGACAAAGGAGGCAAAAATTGGGGGGGGGGGATCGGGGGGAGGGAGGGGAGGAAATGCGGGGAAAGGGAGGAGGAAAAGCGGGGTCGGGGCGGCGATTTTGCGGATCCCGGGAGTCGCGGGAGGGATTTTGGGGAGGTTTCGGGGGATTTTGGGGTCGCGGGGGTTTTTGGGGAGGAGTCTCACCGTTCAGGCGGTACTGGGGGTCGTGGGGGGGGGGGGTCTGGGGGTGGTTTTGGGCGATTTTGGGGGTTTTTGAGGTTTTTGGGGGGTCTCACCGTTCAGGCGGTACTGGGGGTCGCGGGCGGGTTTTGGGGTGGTTTTTGGGGGTCTCAGGGGGGTTTTTGGGGGGGGTCTCACCGTTCAGGCAGTACTGGGGGTCGCACCGGTCCGCCCGGCGCTCGCAGTTGAAGCCCCGGAATCCCGGGGGGCAGCGGCAGCTGTAGCCGGGGCTCCCGGGGGGGCTCCCGGGGGTCCCGGGGGTCCCGGGGGGGGGGTCGGGAGCGCAGGCGCCGCCGTTGAAGCAGGGCCCGAGCGCGCACGGGGAGGGGGGCACCTCCGGGAGGGGGAACGGGACCCCCGGGATGGGGTGGGAGACCCCCGGGAGAGGGTCCGGGGCCACCGGGAGAAGATTCGGGACCCCCGGGAGAGGGTCCGGGGCCACCGGGAGAGGGTTCGGGACCCCCGGGATGGGGTGGGCGACCCCCGGGAGAGGGTCCGGGACCCCCAAGAGAGGGTCCGGGGCCACCGGGAGAGGGTCCGGGGCCACCGGGAGGGCATCGGGAACCCCCGGGAGCTCCGGGACCCCCGAGGGATGATCTGAGACCCCCGGGAGGGGACCCGCGACCTCCGCGAGCCCCGGGACCGGGTCTGGGACCCCCGGGAGGGCATCGGGGACCTCGGGAACCGGCGGAAGCTGCTCTGAGACCCCCGGGACCCCCGGGACTCCCGGGAGCGGCTCCGGGGCTTCGGGGGTCGCTCCCGGGGCCACCGACGGAGCGTCCAGGGCCACCCCCTGCGCCGCGGCCACCGGGGCCACCTCGGGGTGGTTTGGGGCCACCTCCGTGGCCACCGGCGCCACCTTCGAGGCTACCGGGGCCACCTCCGGGGCCACCGGGGCCACCAGAGCCGCCGCCGGTGCTTCCAGGGCCGCCGCCGCTGTCGCCGGTGCCACCGGGATGTCGCAGCCGCTGCCGTGGTCCTGCGGGGACAGCGCCGTTACCGGGACCGGGGGGGGTCCGGGGGGGTCCCGGGGGTGTCCCGGGGGGATCCCGGGGGGGTTTTGGGGGGGTCGCACTCACCGAGCAGCCGCCGCCGCCGGCGCAGGCGCTGGGGGGGGCACAGGGACCCCGACACCCCCCTGAGGGGACAGAGGGGGGTCAGGGGGTCCCGGGGGGTCCCGCGGGGGTCCCGGGGGGAGGGGGGGGTCTAGGATTTTGGGGTGACTCACGGGGGGGCGCAGCAGGCTCCAGCAGCGTCGGGGGCGCAGGGGGGAGCCGCGGGGGGGGGAGGGGGCAGCGCAGGCGGGTCCGAAGCGCAGCCCCCCCCGCCCCCCCGCCAGGCCCCGGGCTCAGGCAGCCGGCCGGCGACCATCGCGCGCCCAAAGCTCAGGGGGGCCTGGGGGGGCAGCGGGGGTCGAAGACAGAACCCCCCCGAGCCCCCCGGAGACCCACCCCAATTTCCCCCCCCAAATATCCATTTGTTGCCCGCCCCAAAATCCCCGATTTGTGCCCCAAATTTCTCCCCCGGGATTCCCCAATTTCCCCCTCCATCCCAAATTTCCCCCTAGGACCCCAAATATCCCCCCCCCACCCCTTTATCTGCCCGTCCCCCCCTCGGAGACCCCTCCCCAATTCCTCACCCCCGGGGGCTCCGTTCTCCTCCAACCTCCAGGACTCGACCACGAGCGAGACGCTGCCCTGGGGGGGGGACACAAAATTTGGGGGGTCTCGGATTTGGGGAGGGGGCTCGGATTGATTTTGGGGGGGGTCCCGGGTTTCGGGGCCGGTTCCCGGTTCCGGGGGGGGTCTCACCGGCCAGGGGAAGGCGAGCGGCAGCCGCAGCAGCCGGGGGGCTCCGGGCGCGGGGGGGGGCCCGGGGGGGCTCTGCGCGACCCCCAGGCTGCAGCCCCTCCCCCCGGGGGGGCGCAGGCAGAGCCGGAACAGGAGGCGACACCGGGGGGGGGAGGGGCTCCCGCAGGCGCCCCCCCCGCGCCCCCCCCGCGCCGAGAGCACCCGCAGCTCCAGGACCCCCGAGGGGAGAGCCTGGGGGGAGAGAGACCCCCGAAATTACCCAAAGTAACCCAAAATACCCCAAAATACACCCCGGGACCCCCCGAGAGCACCCGCAGCTCCAGGACCCCCGAGGGGAGAGCCTGGGGGGGGGGAGAGACCCCCGAAATTACCCCAAAATAACCCCAAAATAACCCCAGAGACCCCAAAATCTTCCCCAGAGATCCCCAAATTCCTCCCGGGACCCCCAAAATCCCCCCCAGTGCCCTCCCAGCCCCTAAACTTCCCCCGCAACCCCAAATCCCCCCTCAGAACCCCCCCCAAACCTCCCCAGGACCCCCCCCAAATTCCCAGACCTCCCCCCGGGACCCCCCCCCTCAATTCCCGGCCTCCCCAGGACCCCCCAAATTCCCAGGCCCCCCCCGGGACCCCCCCCTCAATTCCCAGCCCCCCCGGGACCCCCCCTCACCGGGGCGGGGCCGAGGAGGAGGAGGAAGGGCAGGAGGGGGAGGGGCAGCAGCATGGCCGGGTTTTGGGGGGGTCCCGGGGGTCGCGTCCGGGCCGGGACTCGGCGGGGTCTGAGCCCAGCGGCGCCCCCAGACCCATTTGAAGGGGAAAGCCCCGCCCACTGTCCCCCAACCCCGCCCACTGCCCCAAACCCCGCCCACTGTCCTCCAAACCCCGCCCACTGTCCAACAAACCCCGCCCCCAAAAAGGAGGACCTGACCCCATAAATTCCCCAAAAACGCAGATTCAGCCCTAAAACCTCTCCAAAAAGGATTCGGACCCAAAAGCCCCAAAAATCATGGAATTCCCCCCAAAAAGCTCCAAAAATCCCAACGCAGGCCAGGTCCCCCCCTCTCCAAAAAAAACCACACCACTCCCGGAGCTCCATTTCAGTCTTTATTCGCCCCAAAACGGGGCCCGGACCCCCCAGAACCCTCCCAAAATCCCCCAATTCCCCCCCGGCTCCGCGGCGTTCCCGGGAATTCGGGGTTTGGGGTGGGGGGGGGCGGGGGATTTTGGGTGCCCCCCTCCTTTGGCGGCGTTCACGCGATGACGTCCCGACGATGACATCACGATGACGTCGCGATGACGTCACTGCTGCTTGGAGCGCGGCCAGAGGCGCCCGGTGAGGGAGCCCAGGAAAGCCCCCGTGGGCTTCTTGCCCTGGGCCAGCTCCGCCAGGCGCTGCTGCTCCTCCTGGTTTTGGGGTGAGAAACGCCGGGATTGGGTCAGGGCGGGTCCCCGAGTGTGCCCTGTCCCCTCCCAGGCGTCCCCCGGGTGTCCCCACCTCCTCCAGGCGCGTCCGGCGCCGCTGGAAGGCGGCCAGGGGATCGTCCTCCAGGGAATAATTCTCCAGCACCGTCCGCACGTCCTCGACCCCGCTCAGGGCGATGGCTGCAGGGGGGACACGGCTTTGGGGCGCTTCCGGGGAATTCGGGGGTTTTGGGTGGGTTTGCATGGATTTTGGGTGGGTTTGCATGGATTTTGGGTGGGATTGGGTGGGTTTGGATGGATTTTGGGTGGGTTTGGATGGATTTTGGGTGGGTTAAGATGGATTTTGGGTGGGTTTGGGTGGGTTTGGGTGGATTTTGGGTGGGTTTGGATGGATTTTGGGTGGGTTTGGATGGATTTTGGGTGGGTTTGGATGGATTTTGGGTGGGTTAGGATGGATTTTGGGTGGGTTAGGATGGATTTTGGGGCCGTTCACCCACTCTTGAGGAAGGCAGCCAGGTCGTACAGCGCCCTGTCCTCGGAGCCGCCGTCCCAGCGCGGCAGGGCCAGGCCGTTGTAGGGCTGCAGCCGGAACGAGTCCCGGCGCCAATCCACCACCACCACCCGCGCCGGGTCCCGGTTCAGGCACGAGATGTCCTGGAGAGACCCCAAAACCTGGGAATTCGGCCCCGGAACGCGGAGCTGGGGCAGGGGGGGCCGGAAAGCCCCGAACCTTGACGTGGTGCCCGTCCATGTAGCGCGTGGCGTCGCGGAACAGCCGGTACGACACGAAGCCGTGCGGGTCGATGCTGTCGATCAGCGGGAACGCCGTCTGGGGGGGTTTGGGGTCACTCTGGGGACACTGGGGGAGCCCCCCAGACCCCCCAAAAACCCCGAATTCCCCCCCGATCCTGCCCTCACCATCCCGGTCTCGGAGGTGAAGACGACGATCTCGTAGAGCGGCGCCAGCTGCTGCAGGAGGTGCTCGATGCCCGGGCGCTTCTTGAACCTCCAGCCCGTCACCAGCTGCGGTTTTGGGGCGAATTCCGGCGTTTTGGGGGGGTTTGGGAATGTTGGGAGGGGTCTGGGGGGTCTTGGGGGCATTTCTGGGGGATTTTGAAGGGCATTTTTGGGGCATTTTGGGGTTTTTGGAGTTCTTGTGGTTTCAGGGTTTTTGAGGTTTTGGGGTTTCTGGGGTTTTTTGGGGGGTCCAGCCGGGTCTGGGGGGGTCTGGGGGGGCCGGGGGTCACTCACCGACCACTCGGGGTGCAGCAGGACCCCCGTGAGCTCGATGACCAGCGTGTAGGGGGGTTGGTAGTAGGGCTCCCGCAGGGGGTCCGGCAGCAGCTTCGCACTCGTGGGCTCGATGATCATCTGGGGGGGACACGGGGGGACAGTGGGGACAGGGACCCCCAAACGGGGACAGGGATGGGGACAGGGACCCCCCTGTGGGGACAGAGACCCCCAAATGGGGACAGGGAGGGGGACAGGGACCCCCCTGTGGGGACAGGGACCCCCAAATGGGGACAGGGATGGGGACAGGGACCCTCCTGTGGGGACAGGGACCCTCCTGTGGGGACAGGGATGGGGACAGGGACCCTCCTGTGGGGACAGGGACCCCCAAACAGGGACAGGGATGGGGACATGGACCCCCCTGTGAAGACAGGGACCCCCAAACGGGGACAGGGACCCCCCTGTGGGGACAGGCACCCCCAAACGGGGACAGGGATGGGGACAGGGACCCTCCTGTGGGGACAGGGACCCCCAACTGGTGACGAAGACCCCAAATTTGAGGTAACGCCTGCCCCAAAATCACCCCAGGACCCCCCAATCCTCGACCCCTCCCCAGGGCCACCAACTGTCCCCAACTCCGGGGCCCCAGGGGACAGTGCTGGACCCTCCCCCAGCCCTGGACCCCCCAAACCCCCCCAGACCCCCCCAAGCCCCACCTGTCTGTAATCCTTGAAGTATTTGAAGGTTCTCCGCACGTGCCGGATCCCCACGGGGTCTGGGGGGGACAGAGCCACCCCCGGGGGGGGACAGTGACCCCAGCAGGGGACAGAGCCACCCCCGACGGGACAGAGCC
Source organism: Eopsaltria australis (assembly GCA_034509425.1). Taxonomy (NCBI): domain Eukaryota; kingdom Metazoa; phylum Chordata; class Aves; order Passeriformes; family Petroicidae; genus Eopsaltria; species Eopsaltria australis. Next base: position 63,395 of record JAVTVJ010002272.1, on the reverse strand, counting down.
ACCCTCAGCAGGGGACAGAGCCACCCCCGAGGGGACAGTGACCCCCAGCAGGGGACAGAGCCACCCCCGAGGGGACAGAGCCACCCCAGAGGGGACAGTGACCCCCCCTCCCCACCCCAGCCAAACCCCCCCCAAAAAGCCCCTTTTGGGTCACACGGGGGCGTGAAAGGGGCCAGGGGTGACACCGAGGTGACAAACGGCACTGGGGGGGTGGCACTGGGGGGTGGCACTGGGGTGTCCCCTCCCCTGTCATCTCCCCCCTCCCCCTCCCGGGGGTCACTCACCGCTGTCGAACTCATCGGGGATCTGTGGGGACACAGAGGGGACATTGAGGGGACACCGAGGTGGCACCAAGGGGGCATTGAGGGGACGCTGAGGGGGGAGGGCCAGCCCGGGGGACAGGGACAATTCACAGGTAGGTGACACCGCGGCCTCACGTCCTGTCCCCCCTTCCCCCGGGTCATTGTCACCCTCTGCCACCCCCTTTGATGTCCCCCGGATGTCCCCACAATGTCCCCAACCCTGTCCGCTCCCAGATGGTGCCAGGAAGGGGCTGCGGGTGACAAAAGTGACACCGCGGGCAGGGCCGGGGGGGCTCTGGGAACATCCCCTCCCCCCCGGGGACCCGCCACCCTTTTTGGGGACAATTTCCTACCTTTGTGGACAGCCCCCCCCCGTTGTCCCCTCACCTTCTCCCCGTGCTCGTCCACTGCGTTGCTGCCTGCGGGGACATTGGGGACACCGGGGGGACATTGGGGACACCGGGGGGACATTGGGGACACCGGTCAGTGTCCCCCAGTGTCCCCCAGAATCCCCGGCGGGGACAGGGGACACGGGGGGAGTGAGGGGACACTGAGGGGACACTGAGGGGGACACCGGGGACACTGAGGGGACACCGGAGGGACATCGGGGACGCACCGAAGATGTAGAGCACGGCCACGCCGCCGGTGGCGGCCAGGAGCCCCCCCAGGCGCAGCGCCAGGCGCCGCAGCGACCCCCGCGCCGGGTCCTCGTCCTGCGGGCCCGGAGCGTCCCCGGCCACCTGCGGGGACAGCGGGACACGTCACACACCGGGGACACCGCGGGGACACCGGGGACACGGCGGGGACACGGCCCGGGGTCACCCGCGGGGGCACACGGGACCGCGGGGACACCTGGGGGATCCCTAGGCCACTTGAGGGGACAGAGGGGACACAGGTGTGACACCGGGCGGGGTCACGAGGGACAGGTGAGGCCTGGGGACACCGGGGGACACCGGGGGGTCCCCGGCCGCCTGTGGAGGGAACACTTGGGGACCGTCAGAGCCTGGGGGGACCCTGGGGACATTGAGGGGTGGCCGCAGACCTTTGGGGACCCCCGGGCCCGCCCCGCCCGAGGGGACGGCGACACGCGGCCCCCCCACGTGTCCCCCGTGTCCCCCGCGTCCCCACCTGGTGCTGCCGCAGCCGCTCCCGCAGCACCGCGGCCGTGTCGGGGCCCGCGGCGGGGCCGCTGAGGGGGCGGCGGGGCCCGGCGGGGCCCGGGGGGGGCAGCGCGGGGGTCGCGGGGGTCGCGGCCCGGGCCCGCCGCGCCCCCAGCGCTGCCCGGACCCCCCAGGCCGCCGCTCGCCCCGCCGCGGACGCCGCCATGTTGTTGTACGGCAGAGCGCCGGCGCGGGAGCGGCGGCCAATGGGAGCGGCGCGGTGGTGAGGGGGAAAGCCAATCAGAAGACAGGGCTGAGGGTGGCGGGCGGGGCGAGGCGGACCCTGGCCAATGGCGGCGCGGTAGGCGGCCAATGGCGGTGCGGGGCAGGCGGGGCTAGAGGCGCGACAGCCAATCAGAGCAGGCGCTGGCGGAAGAGGCGCGAAGCCCGGAGAGCACGTGGGTCAAGGGCGGGGCCGCGACCCCCGAAACGCGCCCCAAAACCCCCTGAAACTGGCCCAAAACGGGCCCCAAAACCCCCTGAAACTGGCCCAAAACGGGCCCCAAAACTGGCCCCAAAACCGCCTGAAACTGGCCCCAAAACACGCTCCGAAATCGGCCCCAAAATGCGCTCCAAAATCCAAGCCCCCCATAAACGGCGCACGGGGGGCTCCGGTTCAACACCACCCCCTGCCCAGCCTTCACGTGGGGAGGGGTCTCCCTGAACCCGGACACGGCCCGTGCTGCACCCCCAGCTCTTTATTGGACACCAAAATCCCGGTTACAACAAACGGAGAGGGCAGAAAGCAGAAAACGGGGTAAAAACCGGGGGGAAAAGGGGCAGGAAAGGGTGTGGGGGCTGCGGGGCGGGAGGGGAGGGGGCTCAGGCCTCGAGCAGCTTCCCCAGGAAGCGCAGGTTGAGGATCTTGAGCTGCTCCTCCAGGTCCATGCGCACGATGCCGTCCTCGCCATCGATGCTCAGCAGGATCCCGGTGGCCTCGCGGTCCTCGCCCAGGATCACCTTCACCTGGGGGGAAGGGGGGGTCAGGGGGGTCCCACAGGGCTTTGGGGGGTCCCAGGTGAGTCTGGGGTCCCACCTTGTTGCTCTTGGTGGGCGTGACGGGCTCCAGGTGCTCGCTGGACACGCTGACCACCTTCTCGCTGTCCTTCAGGTACACGGAGCACATCCCGCCCTGGGGGCCGGGGGTCAGCCTCGGGGGAGACCCCCGAGAAACCCCAAACCCCCCAGAAACCCCACAGCTGTGACATCTCCATCCCCCACCGCCTCTCCCCCTTCCAAACTCCCCAAAAATCTCCCCCAAACTTCTCCAAAAACCCTTCAAACCCCCAATCCCCCTAAAACCCCTCCCAAACTCCCCCAAATCCCAAAAACCCCTTCCCAAATGCCCCCAAATGCCTCCAAACCTCCCAAAATCCCCCCAAACCCCAAAAACCCTCTCCCAAACTCCCCCAAATGCCCCCAAACCTCCCAAAATCCCCCCAAACCCCAAAAACCCCCTGCCAAACTCCCTCAAATCCCCTTCAAACGCCCCAAACGCCCCCCAGAACCCCCCCAGCCCCCGGAGCCCGTCTGACCGTGACGCTGCGGATGACCCCGGTCTGCCCCACGGCCGCGCTGTCCAGGTACGAGTCCCGCACCTTCACCTGGATGTCCGTGGTCACCCAATCGCCCGCGCTGGGCTCGATGCCCGAGCCGGGGGTGTGGGGGTTGTACCCGCCCGGGGACGGGGCCCCGGGGGTCATCGGGCTGTAGCCCACGGGGCTGGGGCTGGGGCTGGCCTGGGGGCGAGGGGACAGCGTTAGCGGGGGGAGCAGGGGTTGGGGGGGGTTTGGGGGGTCCTGGGGGGGGTCGGGGGTACCTGGTAGGCCATGGGGGAGGGCGTGGGGTGGTAGCTGGCCGGCGAGTGCGTGTTCTGGTAGCCCACGGGGCTCGGGGCCACCTGGTGGTAGCTCTGGGGGGAGGGGCTGGGCTGGTAGGAGCCCTGGGGGGAGGGGACGGCGTAGGGCGAGAACTGCTCCGTGTTGTACCTGCGGACAGGTGAGGGTCACACACCTGGGGGGGTTTGGGATCCCCCCGAGCCTTCTCCCCTTTTCAAGGCACATTTTGGGGTCCCTCCCACAGCATTTTGGGGTCTCCGACCTCCCAAACGCAGGTTTGGGGTCCCCAGGGCAGCTCCAAGGCCCCTTTTGGGGTCCCCAAGGCCACGTCCCCCCCTTTCCAACCCCATTCGGGGCTCCCCTCCCCACATCCCAACCCCACAGATCTCGGGGGGTTTTGGGGTCCCCACTCACATGGCAGGCGTGCCGGGGGTCTGGGGGTTGTAGGGCTGGCTGACTTGAGGGGATGCAGGGTCGGGGTACCCGGGTGTCTGTGGGTTCGGGGTGCCCCCGTAGCCCTGGGGGGACGGCGTGGGCTCGTCCTCAAAGCCATACTCGAAATCCTCGTCCGCCCTGGGGGGAGAATTCGGGGAGGGGGCCCCAAAAATGGGAATCCCCCCCAAAGGAAGAGGGGGACCCCCAGATTGGGGGAGTTTGGGGAAGGGGAGCCCTGAATTGAGCGGGGGTCCCCAAAGGAGGGAGTTTAGGGAGGGTCTCACCTGGAGGGGGTGTTGGGGTTATTTTGGGGAGTTTTGGGGTTATTTTTGGGGTCTCACCTGCAGGGGTGTTGGGGTTATTTTGGGGAGTTTTGGGGTGATCTTTAGGGTCTCACCTCGAGGGGGTGTTGGGGTTGTTGGGGTCCCAGGCCCCGCTCTGGGCCGGGGTCCGGCTCCCGTCGTGCAGGGGGGTCTGGGATCCGTAGTGGGGGGTGCGGCTCCCTGGGGGTGACCCCAAAATCACTGTCACCCACTGGACCCTCCAATCGTCCCCAAAGTGTCCCCAGAGCCCCCCACTCACTGTCTGTGACCCCACAGTGGGGGCACAGTGACCCCAAAACCACTCCCACCCCGTGTTTGGACCCTCCCAATTGTCCCCAAACTGCCCCCAGAATTGTCCCCAATGACCCCAAATGTCTCCGATGTCCCCAAATGTCCCCGATGTCCCTCTCACCGTCATGCAGCGGGGTCTGCGAGCCGTACATGGGGGTCCGGGACCCCGAGCCGTACATGGGGGTCTGTGAGCCGTACATGGGGGTCCTCCCGTAGGCCGAGGTGAGACCCCCGGGGCGCCGGGACCCCCTGTGGGGACAGAGGGGGTCAGGGAGGGGACAGGGACCCCAGAAAGGGCCGGGGGGGTCCCACGGACCCAGCAGGGAGGGGCTCTGGCACCCCACTGGGGGGCTCATGGACCCTCCTGGGAGGCTCAAGGAGCATCTTGAGCCTTTAGGGGACAGAGGGGTCTCCAGGCCTGTCCCTGCCCTCCGGGGGTGTCCCCAAGCTGTCCCCCTGCACTCACACGGTGGTCAGTCGCTGCCTGTCCACTGAGATGGTCTGGCAGGTCGAGTGCAGTTCCACCCGCGCCGTGGACTCCGTGGCGTCCTTGACCACCCCGATGTACCCTGGGGGGGCCCGGGGGGGGTCAGAGGGTTTGGGGGGGTTTTTGGGGGTCCGGGGGGGATCAGAGGAGGTTTTTGGGGGTCCCGCACCCACCTTTGTAGGGCCCCTGCGAGATCCGCACCGTCTGCCCGATGAGGTCGTTGTCGCGCCGGCCGCGGCCCCGGCTCAGCCCCCCGGCCCCAAAACCGCCCCGCTGGCCTGGGGGGGCACGGGGGGGTCAGCGGGGTCCCCGAGGGTCCCCAAACCCCCCAGGACCCCCCAAAAGGGGCACTCACCCGCCCCGCTGGGGTGCATGGGGCTGCTGATGCGGGGGGACATCGGCGTGAAGCCGCACACGGCAAAGTTGGTGACGTCACGGGGCTGCGGGAAAAGCCGGGGTCAGAATGGGGGGAAAAAGGGGGAAAACGGGAAAATTCGGGGGGTTCTGGGGGAGATCCTGACCTTGGAGCCCCCCGCCAGCACCAGATGCCGCGTCTTGCACACGAACATCCCCCCGTTCTCCACCAGCTTCTTGCAGTGCAGGAAGGCGAAGCCCCGGAACAGGTGGCGGATTTCACCCTCGCGGCCCTTGTGGGGTGGGGGAAGAAAATGGGTGAGACCCCCTCAAATTCCAGGGTGAGACCCCCAAAATCCCTGGATCAGACCTCCCCAAAACTCCTGGGTGAGAACCCCCCAATTCCAGGGTGAGACCCCAAAATCTCTGCATGAGACGCCCTCAAAATCCCCGTGGTTTCAGGGAAAGATCCCCACAAATCCCTGAGTGAGAACGCCCCAAAACCGCTGTCCAGACCCCCCCAGGGCTCCCCCAAAGCCCTCGAGGACCCCCCAGACCCCCCCGGACGCACGGAGTGGGGGCCGTCGATGACTTTGACGATGTCCTTGACGTGGATGTTGTTCTGCTCCGAGTCCAGCGCCACGGCGAAGCGATTGTCCTTCTTCCGGCTGACCGCCTGGTGCCGCACCGTCACCACCTTCCCGTACATGTTCAGCACCTGGGGCAGGTGGGATACACCTGGATAACCTGGGGCACACCTGGGGACACCTGGGATACACCTGGATACACCTGGGGCAGCTGGGGACACCTGGGATACACCTGGGGACACCTGGGACAGCTGGGCACAGCTGGTGCCACAGTGTCACCACCTTCCCGTACATGTTCAGCACCTGGGGACACAGGTCAGGGTCAGGGGGGCACCTGGGGACACCTGGGACACGCCTGGGCATGTCTGGATACACCTGGACACACCTCAGGACAGGGGACACACCTGGGAAATTTTGGTGGGGTTTTGGTGGGATTATGGGGGATTTTTTGGCGGATTTTGCGTGGGATTTAGGTGGCATTTTGAGGGGGATTTTGGAGGGTTTCGTGGTGGATTTTGGGGGGGATTTTCGGGAAGATTCTGGGGGATTTTTGGGGGGATTTGGGAAATTTTTTGTGGGATTTTTTGGTTGGATTTCAATGGGGTTTTTGGAGGATTTTGGGGGGAATTCTGGGTGGGATTTTGGGGGGATTTTGGGCAGGATTTCGGGGGGATTTTGAGGAGAATTCTGGTGGATTCCAGGGGGATTTTGGGGGCTCTCACCTGGAAGGTCTCCCGCTCGAGGCGCACGATGACCCCCACGGTCTGGGGGTCCAGCTGCACCAGCTCCCCCCACTCGTGCTGGCCCCCCACGTCCACCCCCGAGGCCGTCTCGGAGCAGAGCTGCAGATCCCGGGGCAGCACCTTCAGCTGCAGTGGGAAAGGAGCAAAAATTCACTGTGACGGCACCAAAACTGCCTGGTTTTACCCCAAACCCTGCGCTACCAGTTTTCACAGGTTTTTCCTGGATTTCTCCTAGACTTTTCCTGGGGTTTTCCCATTTTTTCATGCATCTTCCAGGTTTTTCCTGGTTTCTTTTGTCTTCCTATTTTTCCCACTTTTCCTATGTATTTCCTGGGTTTTCCCCATTTTCCCCCAGATTTTTCCCATTTCCCCCATTTTTTCCCCCTTTCTCACCTCGTGCATGGTCAGGTCTGAGAACAGGATCACAAAGTTCTCCCTCATCCTCCATTTCTCCCCATTTTAGCCCATTTCTATCCCATTTTTACGTTGTTTTTTTCCCCATTTTTTCCCGTTTTCCCCCCATTTTTCCCCATTTTCCCCATTTTTCCCCCATTCTCACCTCGTGCATGGTCAGGTCTGAGAACAGGATCACAAAGTTCTCCTCCACCCTGACGATGAGCCCGGTGTCGCCCTCGAAGCGCCCGGCGATCACCTTCACGTGGTCGCCCATCCTGAAGTATTTCCTCAGCTCCTGAGCTGGGAACTCCAGCATGTCCTGGAAAAAACCCCAAATTCCTGCTTTTCCACCCAAAAAAACCTCCCAAGACGGGTTTTTTGGGGGTTTCCAGACCTTGAGGTCCTCGTGCTTGGGCATGATGGTGATCTTGTTGCCGTCCACGCTGAGGATCTTGCCCTGCAGGTTGATGAGCTCGCCCTCGCACACCTCCACGTTGTCCCCGGGCTGGAAGTTGTGCTCCCGCTCCTTCCCTGCGGGATTTGGGGACAATTAGGCCGATTTTGGGATTTTAGGGTTGTTTTTGGGGTATGGGAATGGGGCGGATCCCCCACCTGTGCTCTCGGTCACCACCTCCAGGTCGATGCCCTCGGGCTGATCCTCGAACTTCTCCAGCTCGGACAGGGTGGGCTTGACCCCCTCGGTGATCTGGGGTTTGGGGGAAAATCCCACGGTTTTGGGCAAAAGCAGGTCTGGGGCCAGGCCAGGAGGGTTTTGGGTTCAAACAGGCAGGTTTTGGGCTCAAAAAGGCAGATTTTGGACAGAACAGGCAGAGTTTGGATGGCACGGGTGGGTTTTGGATGGCACAGGGGGGTTTCGGATGGCACAGTTGGATTTTGGATGGCACGGGTGGGTTTTTGGATAGAACAGGCAGATTTTGGATGACACAGGTGGGTTTTGGGGCCAGAAAAGGCGGATTTGGGGCTCACCACGGCCGACATGGCGAAGCTCTTGAACAGGAATCCTTTCCGGCTGTAGCGGTTGCCCTCGAAGATCAGGAAGTCACCGTCCGAGGCCACGTCCCCGCCCAGGGACCTGTGGGGTCACTCAGGGTCACTCGGGGGTCACTCAGGGGTCACTTGGGGGGTCACTCAGGGGTCACTCAAGGGTCACTCAGTGGTCACTTGCACCGGCCCTACCGGATCTTCTCAGCATCGAAGAGGCGCTGGGGCGGCCGCTTGAACTTCTTGCGTTTGGCGAACCAGTCCTTCTGTAAGGGGGGAATGGGACCTGCTCAGGTGAGCTGCTCAGGTGAGCCCCTCACTGACCCAGGATCTGCTCAGGTGAGCTGCTCAGGTGAGCCACTCAGTGACCCAGGATCTGCTCAGGTGAGCTGCTCAGGTGAGCCCCTCACTGACCCAGGATCTGCTCAGGTGAGCCACTCACTGACCAGGACCCACCCAGTGACCTGGGATCCACTCGTGGGGATCCACCCACACAGGATTCCCTCACCAGGGATCCCCTCACCTGCCCCAGGTGCCCTCCCAGGTGCATCCCCCCCATTCTCACCAGGCTCATCCGGGCTTTGATCCGGTCGAAGTCGATCCTGGGGATCATCTTGAGGGAGATCTGGTTCTGGCTGGGCTCCACATAATCCACCTGTGCCCACAGCCACGCCCACAGGTGAGCCCTGGGCCGGCCAGGGGTGTGCCTGCCTTCGGGTGTCCCCCAGGTGTGTCCCCTTCCCCCCCAGGTGTCCCCCAGGTGTGCCCCCCTCACCTGAGCGATGTCATCCTTGTAGATGCCCCTCTTGAGGCGCACCCAGGCCTTGGGCTTGAGGTTGGTGACCTCCTTGACCACCTTGAGCACGTCGGTCATCTCCTTGATGGGCACCATCTGCTGGTTCCAGTAGCCCAGGCGCAGGTTGCCCACGCCCTCGATGGCCTGCTTGACGTGGGTCTGCTTGTAGGCCTCGACGTACAGGTACCCCCGCACGTGCTCGGGGGCCACCACCGCCTTGATCTGCAGCGGCTGGGGACAGAGGGGACAGAGATGTGACACCAGGGACAGCCCAGGGACAACTCAGTGCCACCCCGACACAGCTACAGCGACACCTGCACAGGTGTGACCCCACTGTCCCCATGCACAGGTACCCCCACACGTGCTCGGGGGCCACCACCGCCTTGATCTGCAGCGGCTGGGGACAGAGGGGACAGTGATGTGACACCAGGGACACCTCAGTGCCACCCCGACACAGCTACAACACCTGCACAGGTGTGACCCCACTGTCCCCATGCACAGGTACCCCCGCACGTGCTCGGGGGCCACCACCGCCTTGATCTGCAGCGGCTGGGGACACCAAGGGACAGCAGTGTCACCGATGTGTCACCCGTGTAACACCAGGGACACCTCAGTGCCACCTCAGTGCCACCCCGACGCAGCTACAGCAACACCTGCACAGGTGTGACCCCGCTGTCCCCATGCCCAGGTGTGTCCCCAGTGCCTCCCAGTCCCTCCCAGTGCTCACTGTCTCCGTGTACTGGTAGGCGATGAACTTGCGCATGAGGGCGACGGCCGTGGCGCGCTCCTCCCCGATCTGGGCACAAAACAGCAGAATTTGGGCAAAAAAAGGATAATTTGGACTCAAAAGTGAGGATTTGGGCTCAAAAGCCAGGATTTAGGTGCCCCCCAACACCCACCTTGCACTTGACCGTCCACAGATTGGGGTCCCTGCGAGGAACAGCAAAATTTGTTATTTTTGGGGAATCTGACCCAAATTCCCCCTTTTCGCCCCAAGCCGAAGCCCCATTCCCAGGAACTCCGACCCAAATTTGCAGTTTTTCGCCCCAAAACTCACTTGACGCCGGGCAGCAGCTGCTGCTGGGTGATGTCATCCGAGAGCTCGTCGGAGCCGCCGTAAACTCTGGGGGAAAAATGGGAAAATGTCCCAAAATTGGGGAGTTTCGGGGTGGGCGGGGCCCTGTCGCACAGGGGCGGTCAGTGGTCACTCAGGGGTCACTCAGGGGTCACTCAGGGGTCACTCACGTCTCCCCCACCGAGGACTTGGCATATTTCTTCATGTAGTACTCGCCCAGCTCCTCCTCACGCTGGTCCCTGCAGGAAAAATGGGGTGAAATCAGCGGGAAACGGGAAAAACGGGGGGGAAATGAGGGAAAAATGGGAGAAGGGAGGAAAAATGAGGGAAAAAGGAGGGGAAATGAGGGAAAAATGGGAAAAGGGAGGAAAAATGAGAGAAAAATGGGGGGAAATGAAGGAAAAATGGAAGGAAATGAGGGAAGAACGGGGGGAAAGGGGGGAAAAACAAGGTGAAATGAGAAAAGTGAGGGAAAAGAAGGGAAAAACGAGGACAAATGAGTAGAAATGGGGGAAAATGATGGAAAAAGATAAAATCAGGGAAAAACCAGGGGAGAACGAGGGAAAACCGGGGGAAAATGAGGGAAAAATGGGAAAGCAACAGAAAACCGTGGGAAAAGGAAGGGAAAGGGTGGAAATGAGGCAGGGGTGGCACCGAGGGGCACAAGGGGACCCGGGGTCACCTCCAGAGGTTCTGCAGGCGCCGCGCCCCCGAGCGATCCTCATCCAGCACCACGTTGTCGATGTTGGAGGCTGAGGAGGAGGAGGCAGAGGAAGGTCAGGGAGGGGGCTGGGGGCTGGGAGCTCCGGGGACCCCCGGAATTGGGGGAGGGGGGGGACTCTTACCTTCGATCTCCTCTGCCCCGGGGAAGAAGGTGACGGTGGAGGATGAAGTAAATCAACAGCAAAACCGGGGAAATGGGGGAAAATCGGGGAATTTGGGGAAAACAAAACAAAAAAAAAATGCAACGGAAAAGGCCCAGGCGAGAGCGGATGAGATGGAGGGGGGGATGGGGGGAGGGGGGAACGGGGACCCCTGCCCAGGAAAAGGGGACTGGGGGGAAAGGGGAACTGGGGAAAAGGGATTTGGGGAAAAGGGAATTTGGGGAGGAAAAAGGGGAATTGGGGAAAAGGGAATTTGGGGAGGAAAAAGGGGAATTGGGGGGGAAAAAGGAAATTTGGGGAAGAAAAAGGAAATTTAGGGAAAATGGGATTTAAGGAAGAAAAGAACAGGTTGTGGGGGAAAAGGGATTTGGGGAAAAGGGGATTTAGTCAAAAAGGGATTTTGGGGAAAAAGGGTTTGGGAAGAAGGGGTTTTGGGGAGGAAAAGGCAATTTTGGGGACTTGGGGAGGGGAGCAGGGACCCCCAGCCAGGGCTCCCCCCTCCCCTGCAGCCCCCCAGGGCGGGCAGAGCCCCCCAAGGCCGCACCTTTCTCCAGGATGTCCTCGGCCCCGTCCTCCCACTGATCTTCATCCTCGTACTCATCGTCCACATCTGCCAGGGGGCACACGGGGAGGGGGCTCAGGGGCTGGAGACCCCCGGGGCCCCCTCAAACCCCCCAAAACCCCCCCAAAGCCCCGGCCCGCCCCTCACCGGCCTCGTCCAGGATGAAGCCGCCGTGCCGCGGTTTCTTGGCTGGGCGATCATCGTCCTCCTCCTCCTCCTCCTCCTCATCGTACTCCTCCTCCTCCTCCTCTTCCTCCTCCTCCTCCTCCTCCTCCGCCTCCTCCTTCCCGCTGCCCCCCCCGCGCTGCTCCTCGGCCTGAGGGATGGGGAGGGGGGTGTCAAGGACCCCCGGGACTCCCAAAAGCCTCCCAAACCCCCCCGAGCCTTCGGCCTCACCTCGTTCTCGTCGCCGTCGTCGCTGCTGCGCTCGCTCTCCTCCTCCGAGAAGTTGCTGTCCTCGCTGTCCGACATGGCTGGGGGCTCTGGGGGGCACGGGGGGCTCTGAGGGGCCTCGGGTGGTCTGGGGGGAGGCTGGAGGGGTCTCGCAGGGATCCGGAGGTGTCCTGAGAGTGTCCGGCAGAGCCCTGGGGGTTCCTAGGGATGGGCCGGGGGATTTGGGGGCGCTCTGAGGGGTCCTGGGGGGGCCTGGGCGCTGCTTGGGGGTCCCGGGGGATTCTGATGGGGTCAAGGAGCGTGCTCAGGTGCCTGAGGGTGCCCGAGGGGAAGCTGAGGGGTCCGGGGTGCCCCGAGCCGCTCCCGCCGCCGCCGCCGCCCTCACCCTCGGGCTGCGCTGCGCTCCAACCGCGGCCCGGCCGGGCCTCGCTCCGCCGCCGCCTGTGCCGCTCCCGGTGCGGCTGCCGGCCCTGTGGCGGTTCCGGTGGCGGTTCCCGGCTCCTGTGGCGGTTCCGGTGGCGGTTCCCGGCTCCTGTCGCGGTTCCCGGTCGCGATTCCCGGCTCCGGTCGCGATTCCCGGTCCCGGCTCCGCTCCCGCCCCGCGGCCGCTCCCGCCCCTCGCTCTCGCGAGAATTCCCGCCCTTCCTCTCGCGAGACTTCGCGGCCCCCGACGGCAGCGCGAGAGGCCCAAAACGCGCGAGTCCGGGCGGTGACGTCATACGCGTTAGCCGTGACGTCACACACTCGGTTCGTAACGTCACGGATAATCCCCGTCCCCCGCTGTTTCCCACGCTCCCCCATGACGTCACACACAGAAAAGCCGAAGAGCCGGTATCACAAAACACGGATTTATTTACCAAAAACCAAATGTTTTACCCCAAAACTCGAGAGTGCAGCACCCCCCACCCCCAAAACGCGCCACTGGGGCTGCACTCCGCCCCCCGGAACACCCGGGACCCCCAGGGAGGGGATTTGGTGTCCCAAAACCCCCCAGAACCCCCCAAACCCCCCCAAACCAGGACGGGGGGGGCCCAGACCCCAAAACCGCCCCAATCCCAGTTCAATCCCGGCTCAAGTCCCCAAAACCCACCCGCTCCCCTCCAGGACTGCTCCTGGGGGGTCTCCTGGGGGTCTCACCCCTCCAGACCCCATCAGGACCCCCCAGACCCCATCAGGGCCCCCCAGACCCCTTTTCTGACCCCCCAGACCCCTTTCCAGGCCCCCTCAGGGCCCCCCCGGCGGCGGCAGCTTGCCCGTGATCTTGTTGGTGCCCTCGAGCAGGGCGTTGTGGATGTCCTTGGCGCCCGCGATCTGCGCCTTGATCAGGGGCAGGTACTGGGTGTAGGGGAGGCTCTCGGCGCCCCCGGGACCCCCCTCGCCCTTGGGGGCCGCGGGCACCAGCGCCGGGGCGTGCTTGGCGCTGTCGAAGCTCTGCGAGAGGCACTCGTGCGCCAGGCGCTGCCGAGGGGACCCAGGACGGTTTGGGGTGAGTTTGGGGGCATTTCAGGAGGGGTTGGGGTGAGTTTGGGGCATTGAGAGAGGGGCTGGGGTGAGTTTGGGGCATTGTGGGAGGGGTTGGGGTGAGTTTGGGGCATTTCAGGAGGGTTGGGTGAGTTTGGGGCATTTTGGGAGGGTTGGGGTGAGTTTGGGCATTGAGGGAGGGTTGGGGTGAGTTTGGGGCATTGAGAGAGGGGCTGGGGTGAGGGGCATTTGTTGGGTGAGTTTGGGGCATTTCAGAGGGGTTGGGTGAGTTTGGGGCATTTCAGGAGGGGTTGGAGTGAGTTTGGGGCATTTCAGGAGGGTTGGGGTGGTTTGGGGCATTGCAGGAGGGGTTGGGGTGAGTTTGGGGCATTTCAGGAGGGTTGGGGTGAGTTTGGGGCATTTCAGGAGGGGTTGGGGTGAGTTTGGGGCATTTCAGGAGGCGTTGGACTGAGTTTGGGGCATTTCAGGAGGAGTTGGACTGAGTTTGGGGCATTTCAGGAGGAGTTGGGGTGAGTTTGGGGCACTGCTGGTGGGGTTGGGGTTTTTTTGGGTCATTTCTGGGGGTTTTTGGGCGCCTCTCACCAGGCACAGCTCCAGCTGGTCGCACAGGGCGTAGAACTCCTCCAGGCTCTTGTCAAAGCGCTGCAGGGCCCCGTCGGCGCTCTTCCTGCGGGGAACTGGTGAGACTGGGAGGCACTGGGAGGGACTGGGATGGTCACTGGGGGTCACTGGGATGGTCACTCACTGTCCGTTGTCGATGCTGGAGTTCTGCACCAGGTTCTGAGCCGCCACTTTCATCAGGGTCTGCGGGACACGGGGGTGAGGGGGGTCAGGGGGGGACACGGGGGGGACACGGGGGGGGAACCGCAGCCCCCCCAGTGCCCCCAGCAGCGGGGAATGGCCGGGAATGGGGGCTGGGGACTCGCTCAGAGCCGCCCCGAGGGCACCGGGACCCCCGGACCCTCCCGGACCCTCCCGGGACCCCCCGGACCCTCCCGGACCCTCCCGGGACCCCCCAAACCCTCCCGGACCCTCCCGGACCCTTCCGGACCCTCCCGAACTCTCCCGGACCCTCCCGAACCCTCCCGGACCCTTCCGGACCCTTCCGGACCCTCCCGAACCCTCCCAAACCCTCCCGGACCCTCCCGAACCCTCCCGGGACCCCCAAAATCCGGGGGGCCCCGAACCGCACAGACCACGCCCACTATCTGCGGTAAACCACGCCCACTCACAGACCCCGCCCATCCACAGGCCCCGCCCACCTGCAGGCTCTCCTTCAGCTGCGGCAGCAGCAGCCGGAAGCGCTGCACGGGATCGAAATCCTGCGCCTGCGCCGCCGCCGCCTGCGCGGGCAGCGCGGGGCCCTGCGCGGCCCCCGGGGGCGGCCCCGGCCCCGCTCCGGGCCCCGCCGCCGCTCCCGGTCCCGCGGGCGCTGAGGGAGGCCCCGGGCCCGGCCCGGCCGGAGGCGGCGGCGGCGCCGCCATGGTGTCCGCGACTTCCGGCGGGCTGCGGAAGTGACGTTATTGGGAGGCGTCGCGCAGAACCGGAAGTAGCCGCTCGCCATGGCGCCCACCATCCAGACGCAGGCGCAGCGCGATGAGCCCGGGCACCGGTAACGGCCGTGACGTCACCTCCGTGACGTCACAACGCGCCTCGCCGATCGGGGGGAGTGGGTTGGCGGTGGGGCTCCCCCGTGACGTCACCCGCGCGGCGGGAGGCGGTGGGGGGCGGATAACGGGGTCCTCCCGTGACGTCACGGCAGCGTTCGGGGGGTCCCCGGTGACGTCATGACGCGCCCCCCCTCCCCGCAGGCCGAGCTCGCACCGGACCCTCCCCGAGAGGTGAGCGGGGAGGGGGAGGGCAGCCCTGGGGGGTCCCCGCCCCGGTTTTGGGGTGAATTGCGGGGTTTTTGGGACCCCCCGCGGTTTTGGGGTGAATTTGGCGGATTTTGGGTCCCGGCCGCAGGTCCGGGGTCGTTTGCCGGGTCAAGTTCTGCAACAGCCTCCCGGACATCCCGTTCGACCCCAAGTTCATCACGTACCCCTTCGACCAGAGCAGGTCCGGGGGGTCCTGGGGGGATCCTGGGGGTGTCCGGGGGGGTCCTGCGGGGTCCGGGGGGTCCTGGGGGGGTCCTGGGGGTCCTGGGGGGGTCCTGGGGGGACCTGGGGGGATCCTGGGGGTCACGGCGGGAGGGGATGGGGGCGGCTTGGGGGATTCTGGGGCTGATTTTGGGGCTGATTTTTGGGGGGTTTGGGGTGGTCTGGGGGCTGATTCCAGGCCCTTTCGGGGCGGTTTTTGGGCTGATTTTGGGGTGGTTTGGGCGGTGATTTCGGGTGTTTTTTGGGTTGATTCTGGAGGATTTTTGTGCTGATTTCAGGGCAGTTTTTGGGTTGTTTTTTGGGCTGATTTTGGGCCGTTTTGGGCCGGTTTTTGGGCTGATTTCGGGCTGTTTTGGGGCAGTTTTTGGGCTGATTTTGGGCTCTTTCGGGGCAGTTTTTGGGCTGTTTTTTGGGCTGGTTTCAGGCCCTTTTGGGGCGGTTTTTGGGCTGATTTCAGGCCCTTTTGGGGCGGTTTTTGGGCTGGTTTCAGGCCCTTTTGGGGCGGTTTTTGGGGCAGTTTTTGGGCTGATTTCAGGCCCTTTTGGGGCCGTTCCCCCCAGGTTTGTGCAGTACAAGGCCACGTCCCTGGAGAAGCAGCACAAGCACGATCTGCTGACAGAGCCGGACCTGGGCGTGACCATCGACCTCATCAACCCCGACACGTACCGGATCGACCCCGGGGGTGAGCCTGAACCCCCCAAAACCCGCCAGAATCACCCCAAAATCACCCCCAAATCACCCCCCAAAATCATCCCAAAATCACACCCAAATCACCCCAAAATCACCCCAAATCACCCCCAAATCACCCCCCAAAATCACCCCAAAATCACCCCCCAAAACCACCCAAAATCACCCCCCAAAACCACCCAAAATCACCCCTCAAAATCACCCCAAAATCACCCCCCAAAACCACCCAAAATCACCCCAAAATCACCCCCAAAATCACCCCCGAAATCCCCCTCACCATCCCCGACTGTCCCGGTCGCCGCCAGGGCCAAGTCCCAGATTTTGGGTTTTTCTCCCCAATTCCCCCAGTGCTGCTGGACCCCGCGGATGAGAAGCTGCTGGAGGAGGAGATCCAGGCACCCACGAGCTCCAAGAGGTGAGACCCCAAAAGGGATACCCCAAACCCCACCTGAGGGGGCCCACGGACCCCAGAACTGCCTGGGGGGGTTCCCCTCACCCCAAACCCGAGACCCCCTGACTCCAAACTCAGGATCCCCTCACCCCAAACCCGGGATCCCCTCACCCCAAACCCGGGGTTCCCCTGACCCCGCAGCCCCCAGGCCCCAGGGTGACCCCCGCCCGTCCCGGCCCCGCAGGTCGCAGCAGCACGCCAAGGTGGTGCCCTGGATGCGCAAGACCGAGTACATCTCCACCGAGTTCAACCGCTACGGGGTGTCCAACGAGAAACCCGAGGTCAAGTGAGTGATTTGGGCTGAATTCGGGGTTTTTGGGGTACATCTCCATCGAGTTCAACCGCTACGGGGTGTGCAACGAGAAACCCGAGGTCAAGTGAGTGATTTGGGCTGAATTGGGGATTTTTGGGGTGGCTTTGAGGGCAGTTTTGAGGGTGATTTTGGAGTGTGATTTGGGGGTGGTTTTGGGGGTGGTTTGGGGAGTGTTTTAGGGACTGTTTTGGGGGTGATTTTGGGAGCGTTTTAGGGACTGTTTTGGGGGTGATTTTGGGAGCGTTTTAGGGACTGTTTTGGGGGTGATTTTGGGAGCGTTTTAGGGACTGTTTTGGGGGTGATTTTGGGGAGTGTTTTAGGGACTGTTTTGGGGGTGATTTTGGGAGTGTTTTAGGGACTGTTTTGGGGGTGATTTTGGGAGTGTTTGCAGGTGATTTTGTGGGTGGGTTTTGGGTGGTTTTGGGGTGTGGTTTGAGATGTTTTTGGGGGTGATTTTGATCTGGTTTTGGGGGTGATTTTGAGGTTATTCAGAGAGTGATTTTGGGGATGTGTTTTGAGGGTGATTTGGGGAGCGTTTTGGGGCAGTTTTGGGGTGACGTTGAGGTGATATTTGGGGTGATGTGGGGAGTGTTTGGGGGTGATTTTGGGGCTGATTCTGGGGGATTTTGGGGTGATTTTGAGGGTGGTTTGAGGAGCATTTGGGGTGATTTGGGGAGTGTTTTGGGGGTGATTTTGGGGGTGATTCTGGGGTGATTTTGGGGTGATTTTGAGGGTGGTTTGAGGAGCATTTGGGGGTGATTTTGGGGAGTGTTTTAGGGACTGTTTTGGGGGTGATTTTGGGAGTGTTTTAGGGACTGTTTTGGGGGTGATTTTGGGGTGTTTGCAGGTGATTTTGTGGGTGGGTTTTGGGTGGTTTTGGGGTGTGGTTTGAGATGTTTTTGGGGGTGATTTTGATCTGGTTTTGGGGGTGATTTTGAGGTTATTCAGAGAGTGATTTTGGGGATGTGTTTTGAGGGTGATTTGGGGAGCGTTTTGGGGCAGTTTTGGGGTGACGTTGTGATATTTGGGGTGATGTGGGGAGTGTTTGTGGGTGATTCTGGGGGGATTTTGGGGTGATTTTGAGGGTGGTTTGAGGAGCATTTGGGGGTGATTCTGGGGTGATTTTGAGGGTGGTTTGAGGAGCATTTGGGGGTGATTCTGGGGTGATTTTGGGGTGATTTTGAGGGTGGTTTGAGGAGCATTTGGGGGTGATTTTGGGGTGATTTTGGGGCGGCCTGGCAGGATCGGGGTGTCGGTGAAGCAGCAGTTCACAGAGGAGGAGATCTACAAGGACCGGGACTCTCAGATTGCGGCCATCGAGAAAACCTTCGAGGACGCCCAGAAAGCGGTCAGGGTTTGGGGGTTTGTTTGGGGGCTGAGATTGGGGGGAGATTTTGAGACTTTTAGGGCTTATTTTGGGAGGTTTGGGGTAATTTTGGGGCTGGTTTTAGGGTTTTTTTGAGTGATTTTGGGGGTGGGTTTTGGGGTCACTTTAGGGCTCCTTTTGGGAGATACTCGGGTGTTTTTAGGGAGTTTTGAGTGGGTTTTCAGGTGGGTTCGGGGTGAGTTTGGGGAGGATTTTGTGTTTTCCGGGGCTGTTTTTGTGGGGCTGATCCTGGGCAGTCCCAGGGGGTCCCTGAGCCCCCTCTGCCCCCCCAGATCACTCAGCACTACAGCAAACCCCGCGTGACCCCCCTGGAAGTGATGCCCGTGTTCCCCGACTTCAAGGTGGGTTTGGGGACCCCCTTTTCCCCTTCTCCCCCAAAATCCGATGTTTCCCCTCCCCAAGTCCTCTTTCCTCCCCCTCCACTCCCCAGTCTCTTCCCCACTTCCCTCTTCCCTTCCTTCTCCTGTTTCCCCAGTCACACTCCCATTTTTCCCGTTTTCCCCCGTTTTCCCTTTTCCCCAGATGTGGATCAACCCCTGTGCCCAAGTGATTTTCGACTCGGACCCGGCCCCCAAGGACACGTCGGGGGCGGCGGCGCTGGAGATGATGTCACAGGCCATGATCAGGTCCTGGGCCCCCTGGACCCTCCTCAAACTCCCCCAAATCCCCCCGAACTCCCCCCAGATCCCCCCTAAACCCCCCGGGCCCACAGGGGGATGATGGACGAGGAGGGAAACCAGTTCGTGGCCTATTTCCTGCCCGTGGAGGAGACGCTGCGGAAGCGCAAACGGGACCAGGAGGAAGATGTGGATTACGCCCCCGAGGACGTGTAAGGGGGGCCCCAAAATCCTGGGGGGTGACCCCAAAATCCTGGGGGAGCTCAAAACATGTGGGGGGGCCAAAATCCTGGGGGGAGTCCCTGAAACTTGAAGGGAATCCTAAAAACTGTGAGCAGGAGTTAAAGCTCTGTTGGGTAATGGGATTTCCTGGGAAATGAAGAACATCCAAGGAATCCTGGGGGGATTTGGGGAGGAAATGGGGTTTTGGGGGGTTTTTGAGGCTGTGGGGGCGTCCCTGAGATTGGGGGGTCCCCTGTGGCCCCCGGGGAGACTTTGGTGTTCCAAATTCTCAGCAGGAGTGAACCCAACACTCCCAGAGCTCTGGGGGGTTTTGGGGGAGAAAACCAGGATTTGGGGGAGGTTTTGGGGGTCTCCTGGCCCCTCCCCGAGCCCCCTCTGCGCCCCCCAGGTACGACTACAAGATCGCCCGGGAGTACAACTGGAACGTGAAGAACAAAGCGAGCAAGGGCTACGAGGAGAATTATTTCTTCATCTTCCGCGAGGGCGACGGCGTCTACTACAACGAGCTGGAGACCAGGTGGGGCTGGGGGTGCTGGGGGGCACTGGGAGCTCCCCCAGCTTGCTCTGTGGGGTGCTGGGAGGTTTTCCAGTCAGAACTGAGGGCACTGGTTGGGTGTTCAGAGGGGTCTTGAGGTGTCCTGGGGGTGTCCCCGGGTGCCCCTGACCCCCCGTTCCCCCCAGGGTCCGGCTGAGCAAGCGCCGGGCGCGTGCCGGGGTCCAGTCGGGCACCAACGCCGTGCTGGTGGTCAAGCACCGGGACATGAACGAGAAGGAGCTCGAAGCCCAGGTGGGGTTTGGGGAGGGGTCCCAACCCCCAGGACCCCTCTGAACCCCCTGAGACCCCCCTGAACCCCCCCTTCTGCCACAGGAGGCCCGGCGAGCGCAGCTGGAGAACCACGAGCCCGAGGAGGAGGAGGAGGAGGAGATGGAGGCTGAGAAGGAAACGCCAGGATCAGGTTCGGGGAGGGGCCCCAAATCCCCCCCAAATCCCCCAAAATCCCTCCCTGCCCCAAACTCCCCCCATTTCGA
Source organism: Eopsaltria australis (assembly GCA_034509425.1). Classification (NCBI taxonomy): domain Eukaryota; kingdom Metazoa; phylum Chordata; class Aves; order Passeriformes; family Petroicidae; genus Eopsaltria; species Eopsaltria australis. Next base: position 43,459 of record JAVTVJ010002272.1, on the reverse strand, counting down.
GGGGGTCTCAGCCCACTGAGGACCCCCCAAATCCCCTTGAGCAGATGAGGAGCGTGAGAAAGGCAGCGAGAGTGAGGAGGACGAGGCCGAAGGCTCCGGGTCAGGCTCGGAGCGCGGGGGGGGCTCTGCCCGCAGCGAGGACGAGGAGGAGGAGGAGGAGGACGAGGCCGAAGGCGCCCGGGGGGGCCGGCGGGGGGGCAGCGACGCCGCTCGGGCCGCCCGGGACCAGGAGGAGATTTTTGGCAGCGACAACGACGAGGATGAAGAGGAGGAGGAGGAGGAAGAGGAAGAAGAGGAGGAGGAGGAAGGCAGCGAGGGGGGGGGCCCAGCGCCCCGCAGCCCCCAGCTCACCCCCAGCGAGGAGGAGGAGGAGGAGGAGGAAGAGGAGGAGGAAAGCGCCAGCGATGGCTCAGAGTCGTCCAGCGAGTGAGGAGGGGGTGACCTCCCCCACCCCCCACACCCCAGAACTCCCCCCCAGCCCCGTTTTGGGGCAAAAAAGCAGCGTCTCGGGGCGGTTTTTGTGTTTAATAAGGTCAATGGTTACCAGCCATATCATAACAAAAGGATTCATAATAAAATGTATCTAAAATAACGATTTTTGTCTTTCTATTTTGGGGCCGCGGCGCTACAAAGGGGGGGGAGGGGCGGGGGGAGGGGCGGGCGAGGGAGGGACTGTACCGAGGGGGGGCCCGGGGTACCCCCACCCCGGGAGGGGGGCGGTGTTGTACCTAAATTTGGGGCGGGCGTCCCCCCTCCCCCGCGGGGCCAGGACAGAAATAATTAATTAATAATAATATAATAATAATAAAGAGGCAAAAAAAAAACAAAGGAAAAAAAAAAAAAACAACAAGAAAAGAGGAAATAAAATCCGCAAATCCCCCAAATCCTGGGATTTTTAAAAACGGGGGAAACACAACCCTCCCACCACTCCCCGCCCCAAAAAAAAAGCCCCCCCTGTAGTGTCATGGCCCCCCCACCCCCGCGAGGTCATTGGCCTCGGGGGCCCCTCCCTCTCCGGGGGCCCCCAAAACCCTGCACGTGGTGGGGGTGAGGCTTTGCCCCCCCCAGGTCTTTTGGGGACCCCCCCAGGGGGGTTTGGGCTGGGGGGGTTAAGGAGGTGCCCCCCCGGTTTGGGGAGGGGGCGGCGGCGCCATCAGATGGTGGAGGTTTTGTCTGTGCCGTCTGTGGGGGGGAAACGGGGGATCAGGGGGTCCCCAAAACCCCCTCAGGTCCCTCTGGGGGACCCCCAATTCCCACCCATCCTCCTCCCCCATCCCCTCCCCATCTTGTGCCCTCTCCCCAATTCCTGCCCTTCCCCCCTCTCCCCCCTCAGCCCCTCCCAGTCCCTGGTGTCCGTCTCCATGTCCCCTCTGCCCCTGTCCCTCCCCCTCTTGTCTCCAGGTGTCCCTGTCCACCCCCTGTGTCCCCCCCAGGTGTCCCCCCCGTGTCCCCGTGTCTCCTCCCAGGTGTCCCTGGGTGTCCCCCCGGTGTCCCCCCAGGTGTCCCTGTCCCCCTGTGTCCCCCAGGTGTCCCTGGGTGTCCCCCCCGTGTCCCCGTGTCCCCTCCCAAGTGTCCCTGGGTGTCCCCCCCGTGTCCCCGTGTCCCCCCAGGTGTCCCTGTCCCCCGTGTCCCCCGTACCCCCCAGCGCGTGCTCGGTCATGCTCAGACACAGCGACTCCAGCGTGGGGTTGATCTCCAGGTCCGTGCCGGGGGGGGGGCACTCTGGGGGGGGCAAAAAAAGGGTCAGGGGGTCCAAGAAAAAAGCCCCCACCCCAAAAACCCTCCCCTCCCCAAACCCCCCCATCACCCTGAGCCTCCCCAGTCTTTCCTGGAGTTCCCCTCCCTCTTCATTTTGGGGTCTTTCTCCCCATTTTTGGGATTCCCCCCTTCTCGGGTACCCCTCCCCATTTTTTGGGTCCCTCTCCCCATCGCCTCTCCCCCTTTTTGGGGTGCTCCCCACCCCTTTCCCCCCACCCCACAGAGATCAACACAGGAACTTTCCCCCCAGTTTTTGGCCTCCCTGTTTTTTTGGGCTCCCCTCCATTTCCGACACCACGCCCCCATTTTCAGGACCCCCTCCCCATTTCCAGGTCCCCCCTCCCCATTTTTGGGGCCCCCCTTACCCTGGGGGAAGGCGAGCAGGGCCGAGCTGTGCACGGGCAGGGAGTGCGTCCTCTGCACGGCCCCGCGGCTCCCGGGGGACCCCCCCGGGCCCCCCCCAGCCCCGAACCAAAGGCTCTGGGGGGGCAGCAAGGGGGTCATGGGGGGGGCAGCACCCCCAGGGCGGGGGGAGCCCCCCGAAGGGGCCTCCAGGGGGAGAGGGAGACCCCCAACCCCAAAGAAACCAAGCAGGGACAGGTGGATGTGCCCCTCCCCATTTAACTCCAGAATCCCCCCCAAAATCCTCCTCCAAAGCCTCCCCAAAATCCCCCCCCAATCCTCCCACAAACCTCCCCAAAATCCTCATCTTCCCCACAAAACACCTCCCAAAATCCCACCCCCAAACCCTCATCTCCCCCCCAAAACCCTACCCTGTATCTCCTCCCCAAAATCCCCACCCCACACCCTCATTTCCCCCGTAAATCCTCCTTTCCCCCCAAATCCCCCCCATTTCCCCCCCAGACCCACCTGGCGTCCCTGCGTGCCCAGGGGGGGGGCTCCGAGGGGGGGTCTGGGGGTCGGGGCCCCCCCGGGGGGTCCCAGCAGCCCCAGGCGGGCGGGGGGGGGCAGGGCCCGGGGGGGCAACGCAAAGGGGCGGCCCCCCCCCCGCCGCCCCCCCCCCACAGAGCCAGCTATGGGGAGAGAGTTGGAGCCGAAGGCCCAGCTGGGGGGGAAACAGGGGAGTCAGGGGGGGCTGAGACCCCCAAAACCCCCCCAGAACAGGCAAACCCACCCCAAACTGGGGAGAAAGGGAAACTGGGGAGTGAGGAGGGGAGACCCCTTTGACCCCCCCCATACTGGCGTGGGAGGGAAAAAATGCACCTGGAGGGAGGAGCAGAAATCTCACAAATCTCCCCAAATCTCAGGGGGAGGGCGATCCCTGAGCCCCTCCAAACTGGGGATTGTGCAGAACACGTGAGGGGAGTCAGACCCCCCAAAACTGGGGGGGGGGGGCGAACTGAGCATTTTCGTGGAGGGAGTCCCAAGCAGCCCCCAGACCCCACCCAGGGCAGAACTGGAAGCTAGGGATGGAAATGGGGTTTTGGGAGGGGTCACAGCGCTGTGGGGGGAGTCCAGCAGCACGGGGGGGGATCCTGGATGCCCCCAGGTACCTTTTGGGGGGCCGGTATCCGGGGGGGCCGTCCAGGGGCCCCTTCTTGGGGAAGGCGCGGAGCAGCTTCAGCACCTGCTGCTTCCAGGACTGGAGCCGCTTCTTCTGCGTCTCCGTGAACGCCTGGGGGGGACCGAGGGGGTCAGGGGGGTCCCCGGGGTCCGGAGGGGGACACAGAGACCCCCGGGACCCCCAGAACTCCCCCAAAGTACCTCATGGCTCAGGCACTTCTCAAGCAGCTGGAGGTAACTGGTGATGTTCTCCTCGTCCGGCCGTGACACCAGGAGCTGGGTGCACACTGCAGGGGGGTCAGAGGGCTAAAAACCCCAAAACTCACCGAGAACTCCCCAAAACCTGCCTGGGATCCCCCCAAAACCTGCGACACCCCCCCGGGAGCTGGGTGCACACTGCAGGGGGGTCAGGGGGCTAAAAACCCCAAAACTGACCGAGAACTCCCCAAAACCTGCCTGGGATCCCCCCAAAACCTGCGACACCCACCCGGGAGCTGGGTGCACACTGCAGGGGGGTCAGGGGGCTAAAAACCCCAAAACTGCCCCAAAACAGCCCCCAAAAACCACCCCAGGACACCCCCAGGAGCTGGGTGCACACTGTGGGGGCTTCAGGTGGCTAAAGACACTGAAACTGACCCAAAACTCCCCCAAAACTGCCCTGGGATCCCCCCAAAACCTGGGACACCCCCCAGAAGCTGGATGCATGCTGTGGGGGGGCCGGGGGTGGCCAAAGATTCCCTAAAACTGCCCCAAAAAGGCCCTGGAACCCCTCCCCAAACCCTGAACCCTCCCAAACCGTGGCACCGCACCCACAAATGCACCCGGCGCACACCGAGGGGGGGTCAGGGGGTCCCAGGCCCCCCCCACCCCGTGTCCCCCCTGTGTCACCCCCGTGTCCCCGCTCACCCTTGCCCATGACGCGCGTGAACTGCCCCGGGATGTCCCCGTCAGGGACGGGCGCCGCGGGGGCCTCGGCGTCGGGGGCCGGGGGGGCCGGGGGGGGCGCGAAGGCGTCGGGAGGGGCCCCGTCGGGGGGCCCGGGGGGCGGGGGCACGGCCGGGGGGGGCCGGAAGGCCTTGATGGGGGTCACCAGGATCTGCTGCAGCTCCTGCAGCGCCGTCCACAGGTTGCCCCCCTCGAGGATGTCCTGGGGGGGACACGGCAAGGGAACGTCAGGGACACAGCCCCCACCGGGATGGGGACAGCAGGGACACCCCCAGGGAGACTGGGGACCCCAGGAACCATTCCCCCCCCAGCCCCGGGGACACTGGGAACCCCCTGAACCATCCCTGGGGTTCCCCAGCAGCAGCCCTGGAGTCACTAGGTGGGACTGGGGACATCAGAGACCCCCTCCAGGAGCCCTTGGGACAATGGGGACCCCGCACACCAGCCCAGTGCCCCCCAGTCCCCCCCCCCAGCCCTCCCCAGTGCCCCCACTGACCTTCTCCAGTGCCCTGAGGACACTCTGCCGCTCCCGCAGCTTTTGGATGCTCAGGGCAATCTTGTGCCGGGCACCCTTGGTGACGTTCTGGGGGGGGACAGGGGTGTCACAGCCCTCTGGGGGTGTCATGGACCCCCCCAAAAGCCTTCGGGACACTGAGAACCCCCCCCACACCAGCCCAGTCCCTCCCAGGGCCATCCTTCAGTGCCCACAGAATGCTCCAGCCACTCCCGTCCCCCTAGGGACCCCAGTGTCCTCCCCCACCATCCTCCCGGTGTCCCCCAGCCCCTTCCAGTGTCCCCCAGTCCCATCCCCAGGCACTCGGGGCCCACCTGCGACTCCAGGTGGTGCTCAGTCAGCGTCATCATCTCCTCGTAGCTCATCTGCGCGAACAGCGCCGCGTACTTGTGCAGCCGCAGGCTCTTCAGCCACGAGGGAACATCTGGGGGTGGCACGGGGGTGGCCGTGAGGTGACAGCGCCCCTCACACCCCCCCCTGGGCCCCCTCAGACCCCCCGGGACCCCCGCCCACCCTTCATGCCGCTGCCGTCCTCCTGGAAGGAGTTGCGCCCGCCGGGCTCCTCGGTGTGCTCGCTGCCCGAGGAGGCCACGCTGCTCTGCGGGGACAGCGGCGCGTGGTCCCCGAATGGCGGGGGGGGCCCGCGGGGGGCCGCGGGGGGGTCCTCGGGCCCCCCCGAGCCTGCCCAGTCACCCCCCGGGCCGGGCTGGGGGCTGCCAGGCACCAGTGCCAGGGAGCGCTTCAGGGGGCTGGGGTGCAGCTGGCACGGCAGGGCTGAGGGGACAGAGGGGACAGGGTCAGGGGGGCTCCAGGGACCCCTCCCACAGCCCCAGGTCCCTCCCCAGACAGTGGCACTCCCCCACCCCCCTCTCCATGTCCCCCAAGCCCCCCCAACCCCTTTTGCCAACCCCCCTCCTTGACCTTCAGGGTCCCTCTGGCCCCTCTCTTCTCTCCCCCAGCTCCTTCCCCCTCATTTGACCCTTGTCCGACCCTCTCCAACCCTTTTCCCCACTTTTTCCCCATTCTTCTCCTGTTTCCCCCCAGTTCCCTCTTTCATTCCTGTTTCCCTCCCCTTTTTCCCAATTCTCCTACTTTCTTCTCCCATTTCCCTAGCTTTTCCAATTCCCTCCCTTTTTCCTTATTTCCCTCTCTTTCGTCCCCCTTTCTCCTGCTGTTTCACCACACCTTCACCCCCTTCCCCTTTCACCCCATTCCCCCCTTTCACCCCATTCCCCCCATTTTTCCCTGTCTCCCCCCTTTGTCCCGGTACCTCCGGGGGGCTGGAACGGGGGGTGCCCGTTCTCCCGGGGGGCCGTGGCCGTGCCCGGGGGGTGCTGCTCTGCCCAGGCCCCGCCTCCGGCCGTGCTCCCGCCCCCCCCGGGCTCGGGGGGCTCGGGGGGCCACTCGTGGGCCGGGGGCCGGCGCTGGGGGGCCGGGGCGGGCCCGGGCGGGGCCAGGCGCTCCTCCAGGTGTCCGAGCCACAGGGCCAGCGCGCTGCGGTCATCGGCCGTGGTGGCCGGGTGGATGAGGGCGTAGGACAGCAGCTGCCGCGACTCCTCCACGCAGCGGTTGCTCTCGATGGCGTCGGCCAGCACCTTCTGCAGCCGCTTCATGTACTCGGCCTTGGCCGCCGCGTTGCCCGGCTGCAGCAGCGGCAGGTGGGCCAGCAGCAGGGCCACGGCCGCCTCGGCCGGCTCCTGCGGCCACTGCGAGATGGCAGCTACGGACAGGGACAGGGGACACACAGGGACGGGAGTTGGGGACCCCTGTGACACCGCTGGGGAGACACAAGGATCCCCAGTGACCCCTGTAACATCCCCAAGACCCCTCAAGGACCCCCTCCACCGCCCGATTCCTCCCAGAGACCCCCAGACAATGTCCCCAAATCCCACAGGGATGCCCAGAACCCCCCAAGCCCCCTGGGGCCCCTCACCGGCGCTGTTGGCCTCGGCCTCGAGCAGGTGGATGTCGGGGCAGTCGGCCAGCGAGTGCTCGAGGCAGAGCTGCAGGAAGCGGGCCTGGGTGCGGGTGACGCGCTTGAGCAGCGCCAGCAGTGCCACCGTCTGCTCGCACTCGCTCCAGCCACGGAACCAGCCGGCCACGATGCCCACCTGGTCCCGGAACATCATGGCTGGGCTGGGGACGGCGAGGGGGGAGAGGGGAGCGGGCCCTGCCCCCCCTCACGTGGCGGGGGGGCCCCCCCGGGCCGGGCAGCGCATGGGGGGTGCGGGCGGGGGGTGCCGAGGGGCCCCCCCGGGCTGGGAGCGCGCGGGAGGGTCCGGAGGGTCCTGCGGAGAGAGGGGACGGGGGGGGTCAAGGGGCGGCGCCACCAAATGGGGGGAGACCCCCTCTGAGGGATGGGGGAACCGCGGGGCATAGAGAGCACCCCCACCCAGTGGTGACACGGACACCCCTCGGGGACAGGGATCCCTGAAAGGGACCAGGGACCCCCGAAAGGGCCGCACCCCCCCGAGGAACGAGGATCCCCTCTCGGGGACAGGGACCCCCCACCCTAAAGGGGATCAGGGACCACCCCCACGGGGCCACCCCCAAAACGGACACGGACCCCTCGCGGTGACAGGGACCCCCAAAAGCGACCAGGGACCCCCTCGAATACACGGAGCCTCCCTCACACACGGGGATCCCCTCGGTTACAGAGACCCCAGACGGGCGCAGGGACCCCCCAGAGTCCCCTCGCTGGGACAGGGCTCCCCCGCCCCGCCCAGGACGCCCCTCGCCCCCCCCGCTCTCCCCTCAGCTCGGGGCGGGGGGGGAAGGGGGCGCAGGCCCGGCGGGGCCGGGGCCGGTTCCAGGCGCCGGGGCCAGGCCGGGGAAGGGCCGGGGAAGGCCCAGGGGGGCCGGGGGGGGCCCGGAGCGCGCGAGGGGTCCCGTCCCGGGGGTGCCGGGGAGGATCCGCGCGGGCCCGGGGGGTCCCGGGGGTCGCGGCCGCCCCTCACTCACCACCGCCACCACCGCCGCCGCCGCCGCCGCGCAACGTCAGCGCGCACGGCACGCACGCTGCGCCACTGCGTCACGGCGCCGTCGCCAATGGGCCAATGGGAGGCCGGAGCGGCGCGGGAGGGGCCCCCGCGAGGCCTCGCCCACCTCGCGCGGCGGCCAATGGGGAACTCCGCGCGGACGCGCGCGCGCGCGGCGGGGGCGGGGCCTCGAGTGTTCGGCGCTGGACCCGCCCCTCGCGCCGGGCACGCCCCCTCCGGCCAACCGTCAATCAAAGAGGCAACGCCCCCTCCTGGCCCCGCCCTCGCGCCCTCGCGCTGCCCGAGCCGGGGGCGGGGCCTGGGGGAGGGGCCTGGGACCCCACGGACCCCCCCAGTGTCCTCTGGTGTCCCCCAGTATCCCCCAGTGTCCCCCAGTGTCCCCCCAGTGTCCCCTGGTGTCCCCCAGTGTCCCCCAGTGTCCCCCAGTGTCCCCCCAGTGTGCCCCAGTGTCCTCCAGTGTCCCCTCAGTGTACCCCTGTACTCTTCCAGGGACTCCCAGTGTCCCCCAGTGCCGCCCCAGTGCGTCACAATATCCCCCAGTGTCCCCCAGTACCCTGCAGGGTCCCCTCAGTGTCCCCGGTGTCCCTCCACTGTCCCCCAGTGTCCTCAACGCGTCCCCAGCGCCTCCCAGTGTCTCCGGTGTCCCCAGTGTCGCAGTGTTCTTCCAGTGCGTGTCCAGGGCACCCTGATGTCCCTTGTGTCCGTGTGTCCGTGTGTTCGTGTGTCCATCTCTCCCTGTGTCCATCTGTCCGTGTGTCCATCCCTGGCTCTGTCCGTGTGTCCATCCCTGGCTCTGTCCGTGTGTCCATCCCTGTGTCCATCCGTGTGTCCCTGGCTCTGTCCGTGTGTCCATCCCTGGCTCTGTCCGTGTGTCCATCCCTGTGTCCATCCGTGTGTCCCTGGCTCTGTCCGTGTGTCCGTGTGTCCGTGTGTCCGTGTGTCCATCCGTGTGTCCATCCGTATGTCCCTGGCTCTGTCCGTGTGCATCCCTGTGTCCATCCGGTGTCCCTGGCTCTGTCCGTGGTCCACCCTGTGTCCATCCGTAGTCCCTGGCTCTGTGTGTTCCATCCCTGTTCCATCCGTTGTCCCTGCTCTGTCCGTGTGTCCATCCTGTGCCTCCGTATGTCCCTGCTCTTTCCGGTGTCCATCCCGTGTCCATCCGTGTGTCCCTGGCTCTGTCCGTGTGTCCATCCCTGTGTCCATCCGTATGTCCCTGGCTCTGTCCGTGTGTCCCTGGCTCTGTCTGTGTGTCCGTGTGTCCATCCGTGTGTCCCTGGCTCTGTCCCTGTGTCCATCCGTCCGTCCCTGGCTCTGTCCGTGTGTCCATCCGTGTGTCCATCCGTCCGTCCCTGGCTCTGTCCCTGTGTCCATCCCTGTGTCCATCCGTGTGTCCCTGGCTCTGTCCGTGTGTCCCTGGCTCTGTCCGTGTGTCCGTGTGTCCGTGTGTCCATCCGTGTGTCCGTGTGTCCATCCCTGTGTCCCTGGCTCTGTCCGTGTGTCCCTGGCTCTGTCCGTGTGTCCGTGTGTCCGTGTGTCCATCCGTGTGTCCCTGTGTCCATCCCTGTGTCCCTGGCTCTGTCCGTGTGTCCATCCCTGTGTCCCTGTGTCCATCCCTGTGTCCCTGGCTCTGCCCGTGTGTCCATCCCTCTGTCCATCGCTGTCCGTCCGTGTGTCCGCGCTCCCCGCAGCCCCGCCCCGCGCGGCCCCGCCCCGGCCCCGCCCGGCCCCGCCCCGCCGGTTCTGCGGCTCCGAGCGGCGGCCGCGGCCTCACCGGGGCCTCACCGGGGCCTCTCCGGGGCCTCTCCGGGGTCCGGGGCTGCTCCGGGACCCCCGGCACCCTCGGCCCGGCGGCCGCTCCGGGGCCCTCCCGGGATCCATCCCCGATCCCGGATCCATCCCCGATCCCGGATCCATCCCCGATCCCGGATCCATCCCCGATCCATCCCCGCCTCCCGCTCCCTCCATCCCGATTCCCATCCCCGCATCCCGGTGTCCCCCGCCCCATCCCGGCCCGTCTCCCCCTCCCCAATCCCGGGCCTCCCATCCCGGAGATTCCCGACATCCCCCCCCCCATCGCCCCTCCCCACCGCCGGTGCAGCCGGGCCCGGCGCCCCCCCGCCCAATTCCCGGTTTTCGCCCCCGTTCCCGGCTTTTCTCCCATTCCCGGTTTTCCCCCCCAGTTCCCGGTTCCTCCCCCCGATGCCCCCCCGGTAGGGCGAGGCCCGACCCCCCCTCCCCCCCGGAGCAGCGATGGGAGCGTCCGTGGGCTGAGCCCCCCCCCAGGTACGGCCGGGGGCTGGGATGGGCTGGGCCATACTGGGAGGTACTGGGATGGGCTGGGCCATACTGGGTCTGCATTAGCCTGTACTGGGCCATACTGGGATGTGCTGGGAGGTACTGGGATGTATGCAGATGCACTGGGAGGTACTGGGCAGTGCTGGGTCTATGTTGGCCTGTACTGGGCCCTGCTGGGCTGTACTGGGAAATACTGGAGTGTACTGGACTCCACTGGGCTGTGCTGTGTCTTTATCAGTTGGTACTGGGCTGTACTGGGCTGTGCTGGGCTGGACAGTGTCTGTAACAGGATGTACTGGGATGTACTGGGATGTACCTGGCTACACTGGTCTGCGCTGGGCTATACCAAGATGTATTGGGGCATGCTGGGCTGTGCTGTCCTGTACTGGGCCGTACTGGACTGTACTGGGCCTTGCTGGGCTGTGCTGGGCCATGCTGGGATGTACTGGGTTATACTGGGATGTACTGAGTTATACTGGGATGTACTGGATTGTACTGGGCCATACTGGGATGTACTGGGCCATACTGGATCTTACTGGGTCATGCTGGATTGTACTGGGATGTATTGGGCCATATTGGGATGTACTGGGCTGTACTGGGCCATGCTGGGCTGTACTGGGCCATACTGGGATATGCTGATTTAACTGGCTGCTGCTTTCCATATTGGTCTGGATGGGGTCTTTCCTGGGCTGTGCTCTCCTGTACTGGTCTGTACTGGTCATACTGGGCCATGCTGGGCTGTACTGGGCCGTACTGGGGGTTACTGGGTTGTGCTGGACCGTTCTGGTCTGTGCTGGGATGTCCTGGCTTGCACTGGGCTGTACTGGTCCTTACAGATTTGTACTGGTCCTTGCTAGGCTGTGCAGCCTGGATTGTCTCTGTCCTGGCTCCTACTGGGCCATCCTGGGCTATACTGGGCCATACTGGGCTGTGCTGGGCCACGTTAGCGTGGAATGGACACTGTGGGGTGTGTGCAGGGGATACTGGGCTGAACTGGGCTGGATTTGGCCATACTGGGGTGTGTCAGGCTGTACTGGGCTGTACTGGGCCATACTGGGCTGTGTGCTGCTGGACCGGTCTGTACTGGTCCGTGCTGGTGGATGTGAATCTGTACTAGTCTGTACTGGTTTGTACTGGTGGATATGGGTCTATAGTGCTTCATACGGAGATATGCAGCCTGTACTGGTGTATACCGGTCTATACTGGTCCGTATACTGGTCCATACTGCTCCATATTGGTTTGCACTGGTCCGTACTGGCCTGTCCCTGTCCCCACAGGCCCTGCGGCGACGCCTGGACGGGACCAACATGGAGCCCTGAGAGGAGGTAACGGGATCAGTGGGATAACTGGGACAACTGGGGTCACTGGGAGCACTGGGATCTCATTGGGACCACTGAGACCTCACTGGGGTCATTGGGATCTCACTGGGATCACTGGAATCTCACTGGGATCTTTGGGATCACTGGGAGCTCACTGGAGTCACTGGGGTCATTGTGATCTCACTGGGATCTCACTGGGACCTCACTGGGATCACTGGAGCCACTGGGGTCATTGCGATCTCACTGGGATCACCGGGATCTCCTGGGATCTTGCTGCACGTTTTGGGATCTCATGGGACAGGCAGGATCCAGTGGGATCCAGTGGGATCTGCTGTGATCCGGCAGGATCTCACAGGATCTCCTGGGACAAACGGGATCATGGGATCGCGTGGGGTGTCACAGTACCTCCTGGGATCTCACAGAACCAGCGGGATCACAGGATCTGAGGGGATCTCCATGGGGGTCCGTGAGATCTCACAGCGTTCAGGGGATCCCGGGCGATGGGATGGGATCTGGGGAGATCTGATGGGATGTGGTGGGGTCTGATGGCATCCGATGGGACACGGCGGCTCTTCACAGGATCCCGCGGGGCCTGGCGGGATCAGCCGGGATCAGCCGGGATCCGCCGCCCCCCGTGACCCCTTTCCCCCCGCAGGCGCGGCCGTGGGGATGGCGAAGCTGCTGGTGCCGCTGGTGGTGCTGGGGGCCGTGTCCGGGGCGGGCGTGCCGGTGTCGCCGCCGTCACCGCGCTGTCCCCCGCGCTGCCTGTGCCCCGCGGCCGCGCCCAGCCCGACGCTGCTGTGCGCCCGCACGGGGCTGCTGGCGGTGCCGCCCAGCCTGGACCGCGGCGCCGTGGAGCTGCGCCTGGCCGACAACTTCATCGGCGCCGTGGGCCGCGCCGACTTCGCCAACATGAGCAGCCTGGTGCACCTGACGCTGTCGCGGAACGGGCTGCGCCGCCTCGCCCCCGGTGCCTTCGCCGACCTGCGCGCCCTGCGAGCGCTGCACCTGGATGGCAACCGGCTGCCGGCGCTGAGCGGGCCGCAGCTGCGCGGGCTGGCCAGCCTGCGCCACCTCATCCTGGCCAATAACCAGCTGGCCGCCATCGACGCCGCCGCCTTCGCCGCCTTCGCCGCCACCGTGGAGGACCTGGACCTGTCGCACAACAACCTCCCCGCGCTGCCCTGGGACGCGGTGGCCGCCATGGGCAGCCTAGCCACGCTGACGCTGGACCACAATCTGCTGGAGCGGGTGCCGGCCGGCGCCGTGGCGCGGCTGCCACGCCTGGCCCGGCTGGACCTCACGGCCAACCGGCTGCGGGCGCTGCCGCCGGTGCCGGGGCCGCCGGGGCCGGCGCTGGCGGCCGGGGGGAACCCGCTGCACTGCAACTGCGAATTGCTGTGGCTGCGCCGCGTGGCTCAGCCGGGCCGCCTGGAGACCTGCGCGACGCCGGCACCGCTGGCCGGACGGCTGCTGGGCGCCGTGCCCGAGGAGGAGCTGACCTGCCGGGCCCCCGCCGTCACGGCCGCGGCCGCGCACCCGCCCGCAGTCACCGAGGGGCAGCCGCTGCGGCTGGGCTGCGCCGCCGTCGGGGACCCGCCGCCCGCGCTGCACTGGCTGGGCCCCGACGGGCGCGTGGTGCAGAACGGCTCCCGGCGCTCGGTGGGCGCTGACGGCTCCCTGGAGCTCCGCGTGGCCACGCTGAGGGACCACGGTGGCTTCACCTGCGTGGCCGCCAACGCCGCAGGCGAGGCGGCCGCGCGCGTCGACGTCGTGGTGGTGCCGCTCCCGGTGCCGCGGGCGCGGGACGGGGATGGGGACGGCGCGGCCGCCGAGGCGGGGCCCGGCCCTTCGGATATGGCCCAGGCGGGCGGCAATGACACCTGGGGGGGGCCCGGGGAGCGGCGGGCGGTGGCGGCGGAGGTGACGGGGTCCTCGGCACGCATCCGGTGGCTGCCGCAGCGCCACGTCCCCGGCGTGCGCATGGTGCAGATCCAGTACAACAGCTCGGCCGACGACGCCCTCGTCTACAGGTGGGGGCCGGGAAGGGTCTGGGGGCGGTTCCGGTGGGTGTCGGGGAGACCCGTGGGGCTCCAGGATGGTCTGGGGGGCTCCGACAGGAGCTCAAGCGGGTTCGGGGCAGTGATGGGGGGCTCAGGGGGGTTCCAGTGGGTTTTGGGGGTTTTGGGGGTCCTGGGAAGGGTCCATGTGTCCCGGAGGGTTCTGGGGGAGGGTGTTCAGGTCCGTATTGGGGGCCTTGGGATGGGATGTGGGGGATATCAACGGAATTCTGGATATCTGGGGGGCTCCGGCGGGATCTCTAGGGAGGTCTTAGGGACACTCGGGGGGGTCCTGGGAGTCTCGGGAATCTTTGAGGTGTTTGGGAGGGGACTGAGGAAGCGTTTCGGGGATTCCGGGGGTCTCTGACATCTTTGAAGGGTCTTGGGCGAGATTTTGGCCTCCTGTGGGGGGGGCGAAAGGGGGTGCCGGAATCTTGCCCCACCCCGACTCCCCCTCGCCCCCTCCCCAGGTTGTTGCCCCCATCCAGCCGCACCTTCGTGCTGCGGGACTTGGCCCCTGGGCGTCAGTACGAGCTCTGCGTGTCCGCGCTGCGCGTGGTCGGGGACCCCCCCGCCGCCCCCCGCCCGCTCGGCTGCGTCTCCTTCTCCACGGCCGCCGCCCCTCCGGGCTGCGCCGCGCCCCCACGGCCCCACTTCTTGGGGGGCACCGTCATCATCGTCATCGGCGCCGCCATCGCCGCCTCCGTGCTCGTCTTCATCCTCATCCTCACGGCGCGCTGGAAGGCGGCGGGGGCGCGGCGCCCCCCGCCCGCGCTCACCAGCGTCTGCTCGCAGACCAACGGCGGCCCCCGGCCCGCCGAGATCCCCGAGCTGCCCCCGCTGCCCCCGCCGCCCCCGCCTGCGGGCGGGGGTCCCGCGGCGGGGGGAGCGCGAGCGTTGTTCCCCAGCCACAGCTACCCCCGGCGGGCGCGGCCCCGGCGCCACGGGTCCCTCCCGCGGCTGGACGCGCCCGAGGGGACCCCCCTGGGACCCCCCCTGCGCCCCTCGTTCGGCAGCACCCACTGGATGCTGGAGAGCACCGTGTGAGGGGGGGCATGGTGGGAACTCCCCCCCCGGGCCCGCCTCGGGATCCTCCTGGGTGGGGACGGCTGTGGGACCCCCCCCCGGGCCCTCCCCGGGACCCCCCTTCGGCGGCTCCCCCGGGTGGTCCCTGGCGACCAAACGCAGCCCCTCCTGGCTCTTGCGGGGGATGCGTCCTGGGAGCGCCAGACCATGCCCCGGTGCCACCCCGGACCCATTCGGGATCCCCCGCGGGTGCCACCAGGTGCCATTGGGAACCCCCCCAGGTGTCCTCCCCCCCGCCCTGGGGGTACCTGTATGCAAACCTTTCCCCCCGAAAAACCCGCGTGGGGACCCCCGACCTGTGCGGGCACCGCGACACGCGTGGAGACCGCGACAGGGACCGCCCCCGCGACAGGGACTCGCGTGGCGTGTCCGGAAATCTGTGGCTCCCCCGCCCCCAAAAGCAGGACACTCGCCCGGGACTCGCGTGTGCCCCCCCACGCGTGTCCCCCCTCCCCCCTCGAGATGCGCACTTGGGACTTGTGTGTGCGCCCCAACATTTGTGTGCCCCCCCCTGCCCCACGCGCGCGCCCGGCCCGCCCCCCCCGCGGTGCCTTCGGCCGGGCCGGGGGGGCCCCGCGCACGCCCCCAACATCTCTGCACAGATGACACGAGATCCGCAGCCCCCCCAAAAAACCCCCACGTGGGGAGGGGGGGCAAAAAGGGGGGGCCCCCGGATGCCTGGGGACGCCCCCGTGTTCCCCCCCGTGGCCTCTGCCCCTCCAACTCGACCCGGGGGTTCCTATCTGGCTGGTCTGGATAACCCTGGGGGGGCTCCCCCAGCCCCCCCATTTCCCTCCCAGCCCCATTTCCCCACCCAAAATGCCTCAGCTCCCCCCCGTCTCCCCGCCCTTCCCAAAGCGCCGCCCCCCCCACCAGCCGCCCCCCTTGGGCCCCCCCTCAGTGTTTAACACGAGTTTTTACATTAAAAACCTGTGGCCCCCCCGGGGCAGAAACACGAGTGTGAATGGCGGGGGCGGGGGGGGGGGTGTCCTTCTGTTTGGGGCTGGGCTCTGACTGGGGGCTCCCCTCTGTCTTTTGTGGGGGGGGGTCTCTGCCCGAGACAGGGAGTTTCCTTTCCTGGGGGGGGTCGCAGCCCTACACGAGCTCCCCCGAGCTTCCCCCAACCCCCGTCCCGCAATGTGGGCGGGTCTGGACTATGCTAATGAGGCACAAATCCCCACCCCCTGCGGTTGCCACGGGGACCGCAGCGGGGAGCTCAGCGGGGCCAGACCGGGATCATGAATATGCAAATAGGGGGTGGAGCCCACTGGCAAAAGCCCCGGCTAATTATGCCCTCGTTTGCATACAGGGCACCTACGCCCCAGACTGGCCTTGGGTCCTCCCCCCTCCCCAAGGCCGCGGTGAGGTTGGGGGGGCCGGGGGTGTCACCTGTGTCCCTTCCCAGATGGGGGGGTCAGAACACCTGGAGCCTTCTCTGAGGTGGGGGTCCCCAACACCTGAGGCCCCTCTTGGGGGCAGTCCTGAGCACCTGGGTTCCTCCTCTGGGGGGCTGCAGACTTTGGGGGATCCCCAACTTGTGCAGACTTGAGGGGGATGCAGACTTGAGGGGGGTGCAGGCCCCTCGTTTCCAGAGGGTGCAGCCAGGGGGAGGTCCCCGCACACCTGTGTCCCTTCCCATAGCCAGGGGGTGCCTGCACACCTTGGGGACCCTCCCACACCTGTGTCCCTTCCCAGGAGCTGCTGCACACCTGGGTCCCCTCCCAGGTGGGTCCTGCCCCCTGGCCTTGGGCTGGGCTATAACCGACCCTCGGAGGCTTCAGCACGGCCCAGGAGGTGACAGAGATGGCGATGGCGCTGCTGGTGACGCTGGTGGCTGCGGTGGCCATGCTGGGCTGGGGGGTGGACGCCCAGTGCCCCACGGCCGCGGACCTGCGCCCTGCCAACGGCACGCGGGTGTGCGCCCAGCTCTACGCTGACAACAGCCCCTACTACGACCAGTGCTGTGCTGGGGATGTGCTGGTGGTGCCGCCGGACAGCGACGTGCCCTACATGCCCCGCGGCTGGTCCGCCCGTGTCTCCTCCCTCGTGGTGGGCACTCGGTGTGAGCTGACCGTGTGGTCGCGCAAGGCCAAGGGCGGCAAGTCGCGGCGCTTCAGCGCCGGCGCGGTGCCACGGCTGCAGGAGGTGCGCCGGGGGCTCTTCGGGGACTGGAACGACGCCATCCGGGGCTACTACTGCACCTGCAAGTGAGCGTGGCGCGGGGCGGGGCCGGGGCAAGGCCGGGCAACGGGAGGTGCCGTGAGTCGACGTGGGCCAAGACGTGTCAGCGTGGGTCACCCCGAGCCAGTGTGGGCCAAGCCATGCCCAAGTTGGCCAAGAGGTGTCAGCGTGAGCCATGATGAGCCAACGTTGGCCAAGACAAGTCAACACGAGTCAGCACTGGCCAAGATCGACCATCGGGGCCAGCCCAGGCCAAGCCAAGCCGCCCTTGGCCGACGCGAGCCAACGCAGGCCAAGCTGTGCCAAGGACGTACCCCTCGTGAGGCCCCGAGTGTCACAACACAGCTGCCCATCCCTGCCCCTGTGTGCAGTCAATAAAGCTCTGATACAGCAGCAGCTCCTGCCTGGGGGTCCTTTATTGGGGGGGTGTTCCCAACCCCTCCAGGGGGTCTCTGAGTGGGAGAAGGGGGTCCCTCTGCCCCCCACCCCATGGGGATGTGGGAGGTGCCCTGTGTTGTGCATCCCGCCTCCCACCCCCCGAAGAACCACACAGCACACGGGGGGTCCAAAAGGACACGTGTAATTTGGGGGGGCCCCATGTACCCCCGGGGCCCCCCCATCCCACGCGGTACAAAACCCGACCATATAAATATCACTTTGTTAAAAAACAAAACCGTTTGGGGGATAGGGGGGAGTTCTGCGGGGAAAGAACCAACAAAAAACCCCAAAATCAACAAAAACAGGCGAGAAGGGCCCGGGGGGACACACCCCGGATCAGTAGTGTGGTGTGGTGGGGAGAGAGGGGGCCTGTAGTTTCAGGGACCCCCCCTCCATGGAGATGTAGGGGGGCCACACCCCGGTGCCCGAGGGGGGTAGAAAAGAGGGGGCTAAAAAAACCAAAAAAAGGTGGAAATGCCCCAAAATGGGTCCCAAAGGTGGGGGGGGACTGGGATGAGCCCCTGCACCCCCAAATCTCTGGGATGACAGCTGCCCCTCCCCCAAAATCTCTGCTGTGGGGTTCCCAGCTCAGTAGTACAGGTTTGGGGGCTGGCACCCCCCAGGAACACCCCAGTCCCCCTCCAGTTTGGGGGTGCTGCCGAGGAGGAGGAGGAGTGGGAGGGGTCGAGTGGTCTCCCCCAGGGCGGGGGGGGGGGTCTCACCGCAGCCGGTGCTGCCGCATGAGGGGCACGATGCAGGCGGGGGGGCCCGCGACCCCCAGGAAGGGGTGGCGGAGCAGCTCCGGGGCGCTCGCCCGCTGTGCCGGGTCCCGCACCAGCATCCGCTCCAGGAACCCCTTCAGGGATGGGGACACCTGGGGGAAGCAAAAGGGGGGTGTGAGACACCCCCAGGACGCCCCAGAAAGGGGGGACTCCCCCCGAGTTACCTTGTGGCCGTTCTTGAGCCGGGGGGGAAGGTTGTCCCGGATCAGCTTCATGGCTTTGAGGGGGGGCTCGTTGAAATAAGGAGGTTCCCCGTCCACCATCTCGATGACCATCACCCCCAGGGACCAGATATCCACCTGGGGGGGAGGGTCATCCCAAAAATGAGGAGGGGTCTTGGGGGGAGTCCCTCAAACCCATTCTGAGCGCTCCTCCCCTTCCCCCTCCAAATTCACAGCACCCAGAATAGGGAGGTTTGGAGGGGATGCCACTTGGAGGCCATCAAACTCACACTGGATACTCCCAAACCCACCCTGGGCAACCTTACACCTATCTTGGGCATCCCCACACCCATCCCAAACTCACCCTGTGCTCCCCAAGCCTACCCTGGGCACCCTAAAACCCATTCCAACCCCCCATAAGATGCCTCAGGGTGGCAGAGAAGGCAGGAGATGAGCTCGTGGGCCCACACACCCACCCCAACTCCCCTGAACACCCCCTCAGGCCCCCCAGCACCCCCTAAACTCCCCCAGACCCACCTCTGGGCCGTAGGGCAGACGGGAGATGAGCTCGGGGGCCATCCAGTACGGGGTCCCCACCAGGGACTTGCGCCGCGGCACCTCCTTGTTCACTTGGGCGCAGAACCCGAAATCTGAGAGTTTCACCTGCCAATGGGGCCGGGGCCGGTTGGGGTGGGATCCCTAAGGATCGGGGGCAGGTTCAGGGGGATTTCTGGGGGTTCCTACCCGCCCGTCGTGCGTGAGGAGGATGGAGTCACTCTTGATGTCGCGGTGGATGACACCCTGGGCGTGGAGCACGGCGAGTGCCCGCAGCACTGAGCGGCACACGGCCGCGATCTGCTCCTCTGACATCCTGGGGGACGGCACCGTCACCACCTTGCCACCTCTGCCACCACCCCTGTCAGCTCTGTCACCGCCCCACCACTCCCACCCCATCAGATCTGTCACCACCCTGCCACCTCTGCCACCACCCCCGTCAGCTCTGTCACCACCCTGCAACCCCCACCACCACCCCATGAGCTCTATCACTGCCCCGTCACCTCTGCCACCCTGGTCACCTGGTGTGGGTGACGATGTCAGTCAGGGCGCCGCCCTCCAGGAACTCCATGACCACCCAGAGCTCGTCACCCACCAGGTAACTGTTGTACATCTCCACCACGTTCTCGTGCTGGTGGTCCCGCATGATCACTACCTGGGGGGGAATGACACGGGGGTGGGACCCCGGACCATCCCCGGAGGTCCCTGGGGCATTGGGAGGTCCCTAGAAGGTCATGGTGAGATCCTTGAAGGGCTTTAAGGGGGCCCCGAGAGCTTCCTGAGGGCATCCAAGGGGCTCCTGAGGGCCTCCCAAGTTCCATCCCCAAGGATCCCAAAGGCTCTCAGGATGCCCCCAAGGGTCCCAAGGGATCCCCGGGGTCACCCCTGTCCTCACCTCATTAAAGAGCAGCTCCCGCCGCTGCTGCTTGCGCAGGTCCATCTTTTTGACAGCCACAAGCTTGCCAGAGCCACGCACGGTGGCGATGCAGACGATGCCTGTGGAGCCCTCGCCAATCTTGATGAAGTTGTCCAGGTAGGTGCGGGGGTCGCCGGGGTCCACCACCATCTGCAGCGCCGCCCGGAACTGCTCGTGGGACACGCGCTGGGGCCCCCCTGCCGGGGCGGCTGTGGGGCCAGGGGGACGCGGAGCTGGGGGCTCCGGGGCAGGGGGAGGCGGCTCCGGGGCTTTGGGGCGTGGGGGGCCGGGGGCGTGGGAGGCGCTGGGAGCACCAGCGGGGCCTGGCCCGTTGGGGGTCACCTCCTGCGGGCGTCCTGGGCGACGCTCAGCCTGCGGGGACAGGGGAGAGGGGAGTCAGCCCCTGGAATTCCCGTGGGAACGTCGGGGGCCAGCGCCGGGGCCTCTGGACAGAGGCTGAGTGAGGAAGAAGAGGAAGAAGAAGAGGAAGAGGCTCTGGAGCCACAGATGCAGCACCAGGAAGGAAGTGTGGAGCCAGGGGCCTTCAGGATGCCCTGATTCCCATGGGGAGAAAGGAAGCTGCAAGGAAGAGGAGCAGAGGAGCCGCTTCCAGGAGGAAGAGAAGAGACAGAGCGAGAAGGAGGAAGAGAAAACTGCTTTGGTGCTGAGGATGCAGCACTGGGCACGGAAGGCCGTGGCCCCCCAGCACACCCCAACTCCAGGAAGCCGTGAGGAAGAGGAGCAGAGGAGCTGCTTCTGAGGAAGAACAAGAGAAGCACAGTGAGGAGAAAGAAGCAGAAGAAGAGCAGAAAAATGGTCCAGAACCAAGGATGCAATCCCGGGGAAGGAAGCTGCTGCTGATCCCGGCAGAGCGTGGGAAGCCGTGAGGAAGAAGAGCAGAGAACCCACTCCAGAAGAGGAAGAAGAGCAGGAAGAGGAAGAGGAGGGCAAGGAAGGGCCTGAGCACACCCCTTTACCTGGGCACTGCCCCCCCGGCCGGGGTCGGTGTCAGCGCGGGGGTAGGTGTGGAAGGGGCGTCCGGGCGCCGTCTTCGGCCCCACTCCAGGGGCGCCAGGAGCACCGGGAACGTCGGGGGGCCGCAGGTCGGGCCCCGAGAGTGGGCGCTGCTCACGGGGCGGGGGCCGAGGGGGCCCCTCTCCAGCTGAGCCGGACTTGGGGCGGCCCCCGGGGGTGTGGGGGTGAGGGCGGGGGGGCTCCCGCCCGGCCACAGCTTTGGGGTCATCCCGCTCTTGGGACCGGGGGGGTCTCGGCTCGGGGTCCCCACGGCGGCTCTCGCCGGGCTCCGGGTGGGTGGGGGGGGGTCCTGGGGCCAGGCCGTTCTCCGGGGGGTGCCGGGAGGGGCAGGGGGGGCTGTCCCGGCGCAGGGAGTTGGAGCGGGACACGGACACGGCCTCCAGCTCGTCCAGGAGCCACGCCAGGGTCCCATCCCGGCCCCCGGGGGTCCCATCCCGGGTCCCTTTGGAGCCGCGCACGATGGGCTGCGGGGAGTGGGGAAACACATGGGGAAAACAGGGGAAAAAAAGGAAAAGAAACAATGGAAAGATGATATGGAACAGCTGCAGGGGAATGGCAGGATGGGCAGAGGGCTTGGCTAGGGTGTCCCTCCAGGGAGAGCCCCAGATCTCAAAATGACCCCAAAATGATCCCCGGATGCCTCCCATGGATTGGGCTCTGACCTCACTGGGAGGGTCCCAAAACATTGGGGGGTTTGATAGGGTGGATATTGGGGGACATCAGAACTGAGGTGGAAATGGGTGAATGTGGGAATGGGGGACTCAAACAATTGGGAACACACAATGGGGAAGAGAATTGGTGGGAATGACCCCGGGTTCCTATGGGGTGGGCTGGTTCCAGGTGTGGGGAAGGGTCTCACCCCAGCAGCTCCCATCCCGGGGGACCCAACCATCACCTCCCCACCCCGAGACCCCCAAACTCCTCCCAGTTTGATCCCAAAGAGCATCCAGGATCCCCTTACATAGTCAAAGACCACAGATTTCCCCAAACCCACCCCAGGGACTGAATGAGCTCCCACCTTCCCCCCCTGGCCCCACGATTCCAAAGCCCCCTGGTCCCTGACACCCCCATTTGTCTTTTTGGGAGGTAGAAAAGGGATGGGGACCCAGCTCCCACCTCCCTGACCCCCAAATTTCCCCCAGTTTGCCTTTTTGAGCCCCAAGAGTGGCCGACAACCCCTTATCTTCTCTGTGACCCCTAAATATTGAACGATCCTAAAATTCCCTTATTCCAAGACCCCAAAACTGCCCCCAGTTCAACCCCAGAGAGCACCCAGAACCCCGTTACCCCCTCTGAGACCCCAAACCTGGAACAGCAACCCGATCATGCCCTCCCCGCCCCATAACCCCCCGGATTCCTGGTGCTCCCGGTCCTCCTCACCTTGTGTGCCCCGCGGATGGCAGTGATGCAGGCAGGGTCCACGAGGGGCTTGGGGCGCCGGGCGGACTCCTCGAGCAGCCCCTGCCACTGGCGGGGCAGCCCCGTGAAGCGCTGCTCCGAGGGGTCATAGCCCGTGTGCACCCGGTGCTCAAAGTTGGACGGCGCCGAGATCTCCACCCGCTTCTTCTTCTTAGAGAACATGGCCCGGGCTGCACTCCTGGAACAGGATTGGAGCCCCGAAATCCCAGAGTTAGGGCGAGGGAAATGGGAATGGCCAACAGGAACGGGATTGACCCCCGAAATCCAGCGTTACAATGGGGACAGTCCCCCAGAACAGAATTGGGAACTGGCATTGGCAACAGCCCCTGAAATCCAGCATTATGACGGGGAACGTCCCCGGGAACGAGATCGGTGCTCAAACCCCATGGCTGGAATGAAATAAATCGGAAACGTCAGTGGGATGAAAGGCATTGGGTGGGGACGGGATCAACCCCAAAAAACCCATCATTGAAATGATTTTTATCCATCTGTTGGCCACTTCTGTCCAACATCCCTCACTTTTATCCAATTACTTCCCATTTTTCTCCAATTTCAAGCTTGGAAACACCAGCAGTGCCAGAAATTCCCACTTAGAAATGGGATTAATGCATTGATTACCCCACCTGGACCAACAACCAACTTTAAATCACCTCAAAAAACCACAAAAATCCCCATTTCGTGGGATCCCGGCCCCAGGATCAGCGCTCCGCAGCCCAATCTGAGGGTTCAGACGATTTCATTCCCTGTTTTTCCTGCGGTTTCCAGGCCTGGAACAAGCCAAGCAGTGTTTGGGCTTTTTCGGCTGGGAATTCCATGGGGTCGGCCGGAACATTGGGGAGGCATGGCATCCGGGGCCTCCGGACAGCGAATCCGCCCAATTTCACCCCAAAAAATCCCCCTTTTTTGGGATGATTGGGGAAAACCCAGCAGCACTTGGCAGAGGCAGAGGGGTCCAGAAGAATTCCTTAGAGTGGGACAGGGGCCGGGCAGGGGTGAATCAATTCCTTCCCAGGAGCCCTTCCCAGGTTGCCTTCCCGGGATCTCAGTGGAGTTTCATTAGTCATCGACTAATGAGGAACTGAGTCCATGCAGGGTGGAATATTCTTGTATTTTTCCCTAAAATTACCCACAAAAATCCCCCAAATTCCCCCCAAACTGGCTGCATTTTGGCCGCGCCCCAGCGGGAATCACGCCAGCAGCTTCGGGATGAAAAACGAAGGGGAAAGTAAAGGGAGGAAAAGGTGCATGGAGGTGCTTCACGCCTTCCCATAAATCCCAACCCAGGAAAATCAGATGTTACTGGGCAGGGGTGTGCTCAGGAAGGGACCACAATGGGATTTTCAGCAAATTTCAGGATTTTCAGACTGGAGCTGGGTGAATTTCAGGAAAAAAAATGTCAGGGGTGGCATCGCAGCATTCCAGACGCATTGCTCGGCTCCATCCCACTTCCCAAAATCCAATATTCCCATTTTTTTCCCCCGCCCTGTGGAGCCAGTCCATCCATCCCCCATCTCCTCTTTGCCCTGAATCACTCTGTTTTCCCCTAAAATTCTAAGCGGGCCCTTATGGAACCCGAAGGGATTCCCGGGGCACCCCCGCTCTGGAGCCTCCCCGGGATCCCCGGGGGAACGTGGTGAGAAAAATTCACCAGATGAAAAACTTACCTTGTATTCCCACCACTTATTCCTGTTTTTTTTTTCCCCTAAAGTTCCCCGAATCCCGAACTCATGCCGGATTCGATCCTTTTGGGATCTGAAGCCTCTCTCGGAAAATCCCCGAACCGGTTTTTCCCTTTCCGGAATTATTTTACCGGTGTCAGCTGGAACAGGAAGAGGCTCAAAGCCCCCCAATTCCACATCTTCCATGAAAAACTTCCACCTGCAGAGGCCCCGGCGGGAATTCGGGATTCTCGGGAAGCAGCTCCTTAACGCAGAGGGGACAGATGAAAGCGTCCCGAAAACGGCCGGAATTCCGGCAGAATCGGCGAAAGCGCCTTTTCCCGATCCGCGCGGACGAACCCGACGATCCCGGGAGCTCCCCGCGCGCCGGAGCCGCTCCGGAGCTCCGAAAACCCGGCCGGACCCCGCCGGGAGCGGGTCGGAGTAGTTTTCCTTAAAAAAACCGAACCGGGAAGCGGCGGCGAGCGGTCCCGAACCCGCGGGCGAATCCCCCGCCGGGCCGGAACCCCGGGATCGCCCCCGAAGGGGTCACGTTCCCGGGAAAGGGACGCCGGGAGGGCCGGGGCCGGAGCGCTCCGGCCGGGACGGGCGGGTTTGACCGGCCCGGCTGGATCTGCCGGGGGGGGGGGGGGGGGGCGGCGGGGGGAGGAGGAGGAGGAAGAGGAAGAGGAGGAGGAGGAGGAGGAAGAGGAGGATAGGTGCGGAGGATTCCCGGAATTCCAGGAATCAGGAGACCCGCGAGGAGCCTCCAAAGTTCACCCGAATGGGAAAAAAATCTGGGAAGGGAACCGGGAGATCGGAACTCCTGGGAAAAGGGAGTCAACCGCTCAAAGTTTCCGTGAAAACCAGGAAGGGAGGGAAGGGGGAGATCAGGGAAGGGAAGAAGGAGTGGCAAAATGAGAACCGGGAAGGGGGAGAAGGAAAAACGTGTAAACGAAAGAGGAGTTCTGGCAGAATTCAGCTCTTCCCGCAGCAGGAAGTTTCCCCGGAGCTGAAGCGTAGAGAGAGGGAGGGAGAGAGGGAGGGAGGATCGTCGGGAATCTCCGGCTCGGGGCAAAGGAAGGGCCAATTAACGACGATCCAATTAATCGGTAACGATCCCGTCCGTCCGTAACGACCCAATGCACCGAAATCTAGGAAAACGGCAAATCCCTTCAGGGGCTTCGGGGAGCCCAGGTTTTATCCCACGGGAAGGAACAAATTAAAGGATTAATTAAACCCACGGGCAGGAATATCCGTGAGATTCCTTCCGGGAAAATCCGGAGCAGTTCTCGCTCGTCCCGCGGCCGTTAACGAGACGCCTGCGACCGAATTCCCACCTTTTACCCCCGAACCCCAACGGGGAACGGCGGGCGGGGAAGGCTTTTTGGCCATTTCCGAAGGACGCCCGGATTTTTTCCGCACCCGGATAATATCCATAAACCAAATTTCCACTTATTTCCGAGCCGGCCGCGGGTCAATTCCTCCATCTCATCACTACTTATTTCAAAGTTCCCTAAATTACAGGGAAAACACAACCAAAAGCCCAAATCCAGAAACTTTTCCTGTTTTTTTTTTCCTTTTCCTTTGAGGTTCAGCGACAGGAACACCACAAAAAACATCGGGAATGGCGATTTCCCTTCCCACTGCGCCAGAATCGGGGGGAAACTCCGTTTTTGCGGAGTTAGGACGTTCGCGAGGAATCCCGGCGCCCGTCCGCCTCGGAGTTCTCGACCCGCATCCGCGGGAAACGCCGCAAAAAAAGCGTCCCGGGGCTCCGGGGCCGGTCAGGAGCGTAGGGGGGAGACCCTCGAATCCTCGCGGCATAGAGACTTGCGGGAATTAATCCCGGAGCCGTTTCCTACCTTCCACGAAGGGAAAACTTTCCCGCCTCAGCTCCGCATTCCGGGTCCTCCAGGAAAAGCGCTGCACGGGAAGAACGAAATTCCCTGAGGAGCACCCCAGACCTCCCATTTTGGGGTGCTTTTAGGGCGGGGGGCGGTTAGAGCCCTATCCCGACGCTCTCCAGGAATTCCAGGGTTTCCCGAGGCCGGTGCCACCGTCCCCCCAGGGATTCCGGGAGCCTCAAATTGCCCCTAAACCCACTCCCAATCCCCCACCTCTACCGCCACAGAATTCCTTGGCCCTGGGGGGGGGGTCTCCGAACACCATATGCCCCCGAAATCCCCCAAGACCTCCCGAGCGCTCTCAGGCCTCACCCGGCCGCCGCCATGTCGGGATCCGGCCACATCCGGGTCCTCCCACGCCCGCGTCGCCGCGGCGACAGACCGCGCCCTCGAGGGGCGGGGATGCGGGCGGGAGGGGCGCGGCGGGCGAAGCACGGGCGAGGAGCGGAGCGCGGGGAGCCGAACACGGGCAAGAGGCGCGGCCTGGGGCGGAGAGGAGCCCAACATGGGCGGGGAACGCGGCTCGGGGCGGGGGTCAGGGCGGAAAAGGGTGGGGTCTAAGGTGGAAGTTGCCGCTTCCAGCGATCAGGGCGGGATGAAGCTGTAGCCCGCTCAATGACCGCACGCATGACGGAGATTGGCATCCCCGCTATCCAATCGCAGCGCGGTGCGCTCGGATCGGGGTAAGATGGCGGCGCACTGAGGGGAACGTGGGGGCTCCGGTCCCGCCGCTCCCCCCCGGTCCCCAGTGCCCTCCCCGGGCCGTTCTGACTTTGCGTTCTCCCCTCAGAGCCTCGGAGATGTCGCTCCGCGCCGTCCTCAGGGCCGTCGCCTCGCTGTCCCGCCTCGGTAGGTAAATCACCCCTCATCCCCGAAATCCGCCGTCCCTCCGAAACCCACCGACCCCTCTCCGCGTCCCCTCCGCAGGTCCGGGGCCGCTCCTCCCGTCGCCGCCGCCCATTCCTCCGTCCGCCGCCATGGCCACGCTGAACCAGATGCACCGGCAGGGCCGCCCCCCCCCCCCTCCCCGCAAACCGGGTCCCACCCTGGGCCGGCCGCAGATCAAGGGGGTCGTGCTGAAGAACCTGATCCGAAAGCCCAAGAAGCCGAACTCGGCGAACCGCCGGTGCGTGCGGGTGCGGCTCAGCACGGGCCGCGAGGTCATCGCCTTCGTGCCCGGCGAGGGCCACAACCTGCAGGAGCACCACATCGTGCTAGTGCAGGGCGGGCGCACCCAGGACCTGCCCGGCGTCAAACTCACCGTGGTGCGCGGAAAGTACGACTGCGCCCACGTGCAGCCCAAGAAATGAGTGGGGACCTCGGGCGGGGGTCCCGGGAACGCGCCCGCCTCGGGACGAGGGTTCCCAGGGCGGGGACACGCCGGGCCCACGCGTTTGTCCTTCGGATTAAAAGTTGGCTATGACGCGGCCTGCGGCGTGGAGCGGCGGTGGGGGTATCGGGAAGGGGCCTTCGGGGATCTAGAAGGGTCTCGTGGGTGGCGGAAGGAGTCCCGGGGGCACCGGGAAGCGGCTGCAAGGGCACGGGGGAGGACCGGGAGGCCCCGGGAAGAGTCCGGAGAGGCATCTAGGGACTCGGGGGGAGCAGCTCAGGGCGCTGTGAGGGCACCGGGGATTTACTGGGAGGACCCTGGGGGTGTCGTGGGGGTCACCGAACCCGAAACGCTGCGGGGCCGGGGGCGTGGCCAGAGCTGCCGGGGGGGCGAAGCGCGGTGCGCGCGCGTGTCCGGCCCCGCCCCCGGCTCCTCCTCCACGTGACCCGCGCCGGCCGCGCGCCGGCGGCCAACATGGCGGCGTGCCGGGCGCTACTGGCGGCGGGGCGCGCCGTGGGCGGGCGGCGCGGGGTCGCGGGGGCCGTTCCCGGCCCGGGGCCCGCTCCCGGAGCCGCTGCCGGGGCCGCGGCGGGGCGGAGCCGCCTGTACGAGCACGTGCGGGAGGGGCTGAGCGCGCGCCCGCAGCTCGACGTGACCGCGCTCACGGAGCGCGAGGTGGAGCAGCGGCGCGGGCCGCTGGGAGCCGCCGCGCTCCGGGACATCGTGAGTGGCGGGACCGGGGCAGGCGGGACCTTGGGGGGGCGTGGATTCGGGGCGTCGTTTGTACAAGAGGCGGCGGGGCCGGTGGACCCCCTGTTCGGATGCGGCCGGAGCCACCCGAGCCACGCCCTGGCCCCGCCCTCAGGTGCGGACGTGGTCGCGGCTGGGGAAGGTCCGAGATGGCATCGCCCGGCTGGAGGCCGAGAAGGGGCGCGTGGCCCAGGGGGTCCGCGAGATCATGGTGAGACCCTCAGCGAAGCCCCGGATCCCTCAGTTCCCCCCGGGACCCCTAAAGCCCCATTGGGTCCCTCTGGTCCTCACTCAGTTCCCCTTGGAACAACGCTCCAGAACGCCCCCTCCCTTTCTCCCAAAACCACTCAAGATCCCCAACCCGCCCCCCCCCCAGACCCCCGCTCTTCTCCCCAAATCCCCCAGGACTCCCTGACTCCTTTTCTCCCCCAGGCCTCCCCTGACAAAGTGGCGGCCAAAACGGTAGGAATCGAATTTTGGGGGGACTCGGGGGGGGTTCCCGGCCCCCCCGTCCCCTCACTGCAGCCCTCCCGCAGCTCCCGGAATTGGCGGCGCTGCGGGAGCGGGGCCGGAGCCTCCGGGGGCAGCTCCGGGCACTCGAGGCTGAGGAATCTGAACTGGAGCGGAGATTTTACCTGGGGGCTCTGCAGCTGCCCAACAGAACCCACCCGGCTGCGGTGAGGCCCCAAAAAGCTCCCCAAAATCACCCAAAACCCACACAACCCAACAGAACCCACCCTGCTGTGGCAAGACCCCCAAAAAACTCCCCAAAATCCCCCTGACACCCTCTCTGGCCTGTGGCAACTTGGGGGTCTCTTGGCCCCCCCAAACTCCCCGTCATGCCCTCCCAGCCCATCGGGGACCAGAGTCAGGCCCGGCTGCTCGACGTTGTTGGAGAGAAACCAGGTAAGCGGGGAGGTGGGGGGTCCTGGGGGGGTTTTGTGTTGTGGGGGGGTAATGGAGAAGGGTCCTTGGGGGCAAAACTGAGGGTCCAGGGGTGGCGGAAAATTCGGGGCAGGGCGAGGGAGGATTCAGCAGGGAAAAGGAGGGTCTGAGGCAGTTGGGGGGGCCTTGGGGTTACGGAGGATTTGGGGCAGGGGGGTTTGGAGGGTCTGGGGTGACAAAGGTGACAGAAGTGACAAATGTTCCCCCTCCCTTCCCCAGTGTTTGATTTCAAGCCAAAGGGACACTTAGAGCTGGGGGAAGGGCTGGATATCATCCGGCAAAGGTGAGTGACACATGGAGGGGGACACACTTGTCCCACACCTGTCCCACACCTGTCCCATGTGTCAGGCAATTGCTCATGTTACCTGTGTGGGGTGGGGGGCATCTCCAGCTGTCACACACCTGTCCCACCCGTGCAGGCGTCTGTCCCATGTGTCAGGCCATCGCTCCTATTACCTGTGCGGGGCTGGGGCCCTGCTCCAGCACGCCCTCGTCACCTTCACCTTGCGGAAACTGCTTGGCAAGGTGAGGGGGGGACCTGGGGCAATCCAAAGAGGGTTCGGGATTGTCCAGGAGGATCTGGATGGGTCCGGGGGGATCCAGGGATGGTCTGGGGAGATCCAGGGAGAGTCTGGGGGGGTCTGGGGGGGTCTGGAGGGATCCATGGAGGCTCAGGGAGCACCCAGGGGGGTTGGGGTCTCCTGACCTCCCTTATTCCCAGGGTTTCCTGCCCATGACGGTGCCAGACCTGCTGCGAGGAGCTGTTTTTGTGAGTGATCCTTGAGCCCCCCAGACCTCCCTGGCACCTCTGTGACTCCAGATGACCCCCTGTGCCCCCCAGGAGGGCTGCGGGGTCCAGCTAGGTGCCACCCCTTCCCAAGTTTACACCATTGACCCGGCGCGCTTTGAGGATCTGTGCCTGGCCGGGACCTCGGAGGTGGGAATTGCAGGTGGGAAACTGGGGAAAGTATGGGTGAAAATGGGGAAAACTGGGGGAGAACATGAGGAAAATGGTAAAAAATAGGGGGAAAAAGGGGGAAAAGAGGCCACAATAGGGAGAGAACAAGAGAAAAATGGGGAAGAAGTGGGGAAAACCAAGGGGAAAATGGGGAAACTACAGGGGAAAAAATGGGGGGAAAACCAGCAGGAGGATAAGAAAATGGAAAAAAGGGGAGGAAAGGTGGTAAGACCAGGGGAAAGCAGGAAAAAACTGGGGGAAAGGGGGGGGAAACTAGGAAAAGGTGGAGAAAAGGGGGGGGCAGATGGATTCGGGAGTCACCCCATGCCCCCTATCCAGGGTATTTCATGGACCACGCGGTGCGACTGCAGGACCTCCCCATCAGGTACTGGGGGCCGTGACCCCTTACATAGTCCCCTGCCCACAGATCCTGCCCCGATTCCCTGGGGGCCCCACAGGGTTTCGGGGCCCCCCCCGACCCACGTCTTCTGTCAGGGTCGCGTGTTGCAGCACCTGCTACCGTGCCGAGACCAACACGGGCCAGGAGCCCTGGGGGCTGTACCGTGTCCACCAGTTCACCAAGGTAAGGGGAGCACCGGGAGAGCCCCAGGGAGGGAGAGGCTGGGGCGTCACCCCGTGCGCTCCCCTCGGAAGGTGGAGATGTTCGGGGTGACGGCGGCCGAGCGTGGGACGGAGAGCGAGGAGCTGCTGGATGAGTTCCTGGGGCTCCAGAAGGAGATTTTCTCGGAGCTGGGGCTCCATTACCGGTGAGGGGGATTCGGGGGGGTCCC
The DNA here is from genome assembly GCA_034509425.1 of Eopsaltria australis. Lineage (NCBI taxonomy): Eukaryota > Metazoa > Chordata > Aves > Passeriformes > Petroicidae > Eopsaltria > Eopsaltria australis. The sequence goes on along the minus strand of JAVTVJ010002272.1, from coordinate 13,133 downwards.
CCCTGACCCATGGGACCCCAAAATCCCTCTTAACTCCCCCCACTCCGGGCCTCCCAGGGTTCTGGACATGCCCACAGAGGAGCTGGGGCTCCCCGCCTACCGCAAGTTCGACATCGAGGCCTGGATGCCCGGACGGGGCAAATTTGGGGAGGTGAGGGGGGCAGGGGCTGGGACCTCAATAATTCCAGGGAAAGCCCAAATAATGTGGGGAGAGCCCAATAATTTGGGGAGAATCCAAACAATTTTGGGAAAATCCCAAAAATTCAGAGGTACCTGGGGTGACACCCACCTCACCCCCCACCTCTCTGTTCCCGGCCCCCCTTCGTTTCGGCCCGTACTTCTGGATCAGGATCCCCATTTCGGGGAGTCCCTGGAGCAGAGGAGGGGGGTGCCCAAACCCTCCCGACCCCTGTCCCACTACTACCCCAGATCTCTAGCGCTTCCAACTGCACCGATTACCAGAGCCGGCGGCTGAACATCATGTACAGCATGGAGGGGGGCCGGCTGAGGCACGCCCACACGGTGGGTGAACCCTGAAACTCCGGGGAAACCCTTGAAACCCCAGGGGATTCCCTGAATCCCCCTGATCCCCTGACCCCCACCCCCCCAGGTGAATGGCACCGCCTGCGCCGTGTCCCGGATGCTCATCGCGCTGCTCGAGTGCAACCAGCTCCCGGTGGGTGGTTCGGGGGGGTCCCGTGGTGGTTCGGGGGTTCGGATGGGCTCACCCACCCCATGTGACACCTCCTCCCCCCCCCCCCCCCCAGGACGGCCGCGTACGCGTGCCCCCTGCGCTGCAGCCGCTGGTGGGGCAGGAGGTGCTGGCCCGGCCCTCCGCTCCCCTCCTGCGCTACATCGGCCCCAACCAGCCTGGAGGGGGCCCCCCCGAAACGGGGCCGGGGTCCTGAGGCGGGGGGGGTCCCCCGCGGAGGAGGTGGGGCTGGGGCAGGGCGCGCACAGAGCCGGGACGACGCGGGACAGCCGGATGCCGGACGCGGATGGGACGCCGGACACGCGGGAGGCAGGGGACACGCGCGGCAGGGGACGTGCGAGATGCGCGACGACCCCAACCAGCGTATCCCCCGCGTGTCCCTGCAGTGACAGGTGCCGAGAATAAAACTTGCAAATCCTCCCCTTGTTGCGGGCATCTTCTTTGCTCCGTGGGTGCCCTTGGGACATACGGGTGACCCCTGGTGTCACACGCTTCTCTTGCACTCACATACACGTCTCCCCCATCGTCATACCCGTTTCCTGCATACACGGGCGTGCCCCAGCGTCACGCGTGTCTCCTGCGCTCACACAGGTGTTTCCTCCCCAAACGTCCCCCACGTGTCCTCCCCCTTGTCACAGTCGTGTCCTTTGCTCCGAGCACAGCCTCCGCTTTATTTCCCACGGCTCCCCGCAGCCCTCGGGGCTCCCCGGGATTTTGGGAGGGGTGGCAGGGGGATCCCCGAGTCCGTCCGAGGGGGTTCCGGGAGGGGCCCTCAAGCCGGGCGGCGCCCGCTGTTGATGACGATGTCGTCGTACTGGTCCTGGGGAGGGAGAGAGGTTTGAGGGGGCCGGAGGAGTTCGGAGGGGCCGGAAAAGTTTGGGGGGGGGGGGCTCGGAAGGGTTCGGGGGCCCTTCCAGGAGCCCCCCGGTCATCCCGGTCTATACGCGGGGACTCTGGGGACGGGGGGGTGCGGTCACCGACTGACCTCGCCGTCCTCGGCCCCGCCTTCACTGTCGCCGCTGTCGCTGGAGTCTCCGGCGGGGGGGTCGCGGGCCCCGAAGCGGCGCAGGAGGGGGGACAGGCGGGGGTCGGGGCGGCGCCGGGCGCTGTATAGGGGGGTGAACCCCGAGAAGGTGCGGGGGTCCGGCCGCGCCCCCTCCCGCAGGAGGCACTCTGCCACCTCGGGGCTCTGGGCCTCCACGGCCAAGTGCAGGGGGCTGCGGCCGCAGCTGGGCTCCTGGGGGACGCGGCGGGGTCAGGGGGCGGCGAGGACCCTCCCCGGCCCCGTTTTCGGTTCGTTTTGGGGGATTTCGGGGGCACCCACCGGCCGGTCGGGGTCGGCGCCGGCGCGGAGGAGGAGCCGCACCAGCTCCGGGTCCCGGCGCAGAACGGCCACGTGCAGGGGGGTGTAACCTGCGGGGGGCGGGGGGGGGGAACGGGAGCCGGGGGTCCCCGCAGCCCCACCTGAGCGCGCGGGAACCCCCCCGAACCGCTCCCCTCCAGGCGTCCCCCCCGAATCGCACGACCCCCACCAAAAGCCGCGTTTTCCTCAAAAAGCGTCAGTTCCAAACCCGCGTGACGCCCTCAAATCGTGTCCGCCCCAAAGATTCGTCCCCATCTCCAAAAGCAGGTTCCCGCGGAAAACCGTGACCCCCTCGGAACCCCGACGCCCCAAAGCCACGCGACCCCCCGAAACCGCCCCCCGACCCACGCACGCCCCCAGACCGCGTCCCCCGGTCCCCTAACCGTCGTAGTTGACGCTCTCCAGCTGCGCTCGGCTCTCCTCCTCCTCCTTCCGGGGGTCCCGGTGCGGGTCCCGCGGGGGGTCCCGGGGGTCGGGGGTCCCCCCCAGGAGGGCCTGGGCGCAGGCGGCGCGGCCCTCGCGACAGGCGAGGTGCAGGGGGGTGTGACCGCCCCGTTCCCTCACGGTCGCGCCCGCTCCCGCCGCCCGCAGCCGCTGCACGGCCCCGGCCAGCCCCAGCACCACGGCGATGTGCAGCGCGGTCTGCAGCGAAACCGGGGTTAAAGCGCCCCAAGAGCAGCCCAAAACCTCGGCACGCGACGACGTGCGGCGCGGTCCGCGTCGAAACCGGGGACAAACCACCCCAAAACCACCGCAAAACCACCCCAAAATCTCGGCCCCCGCGCGACGTGCAGCGCGCTCCGGAGGGCGCGGGGTGGGGGGGGGAGGGTCAAACCCCACCCAAACTTCCCCCGTAGACCTCCCTGCGGCTCCATCCCACCGTGACACCGAACTCCCAGATTTCCTCCCGGCTCCTCGATCACCCCCACCCGACGCCGCGGAGCCTCGGGGCGGTCCCGGGACTCCCGGATCTGCCCGTCTCCCGCACCTGCCCCAAGTCGTTCTGCAGGTCCAGGTAGGGCGAGCGCTCCGTGTGCCGCAGGATGGAGTCCAGGAACTCCTCGTGCTCGTGGATCACAGCGAGGTGCAGGGCCCTGGGGGGGGCACGGGCTGGGGGGAAGAGGGTTCCGACAACCCCGGACCCACCGGGAGTCCCCGAAAAACCGCGGGGGGGTGGGGTGGGGGGGCGGGGCGGAGGTCCTGGGCCGGTTGCGGGAGGCGACACGATTTTGGGGTTGTTTTTGGGGGGTTCTTGAGGGTTCCGAGGGTTCGCGCCGGGACCCCGAGAAGAGGCGGGACCGCGACCCCCCAACCGCGGAGAGCGCGCGGGTCCCTCCCCGCCCTCACGTGTCGCCGTCTTCGGTGACGAAGCTCAGGACGTGCCGCAGCCAGGCCGCGGGGTCGGCGAGGGGCTCGAGGGATTCCACTCCAGGGTCGCCGAGGGGATCGGGGGAGCGCAGTCCGGGGCCGGCGGGCATCGGCGGCCCCGGCGGCCCATCGCCCAGCGAGCCCAGCCCGCTGTCGCACCACTCGTCGCCGTCGGGCCGCTTCGCGTCGTCGGGGGCCACCGGGGCCGCGGCCGCCATCGCCGGGGCCGCCTCAGGCCACGGCCGCCATCGCGGGCCGGGACCCGTAGTCCGCGGCGGCGCTTCCGGGTCTCTCGGCCAATCGGCGCCCTGCGCCCGGCCGCGCCTACCGCCCCCTCCAATCGGAGCCGTCGCCCGCGCGCGGGGCCCGCCGGGAGGCGTGGCGGACGCGGGCGAGTCGCGCCGATGGCGGACCCGGGGGGTACGGGAAGCGCCGGAGTCGGGACGGGCCCGGTGGTTGGGGCTCCCTCTCCTCCCGCCCCCGCCGGCGACCCTTGCGGCGTTCCGGCGTCTCCCGGCACTCTCGAGGAGGAGGCGGACCGGGACGCCGAGTCTCCGGTAGCGCCCCCGGCGTCCCCCCGGTCCCCACCCCGACGAGCGTCCCCGACGGCCCGGTGACGCTCCCGCCGCTCCCCGCGGGTCTTGGAGTCCAGGCTAGGGGACAAGGTCTGGGTTATGGGTCAAGATCTGGGTTAGTGGTCCTGTATAAGAGTTAGTGCTCAGTTTAGGGGCTCACGTTTGGGTCCAGGTGAGGGGTCCAGGTGTGGGTTAGGGGTCCAGATTTGGAGTTCAGGTTTGGTGTCCAGGTTGGGCTCCATGTCTGGATTAGGGGTCCAGAGTATGGGTCGGGGTCCAGGTAAGGGTCTGGGTCCTGGTTCGGGGCTCAGCCTAGGGATCTGAGTCTGGGTTAGGTGTTCAGATTAGGAGTGCAAGGTCTGTGTTAGGACCCCAGGTAATTTGCCCAGGCCAGGGGTCTGGGTCAGGGATCCATCTTAGGGGTGCAGGTCTGGGTTAGGGGTTGAGATTAGTTCTGAGTTGGGGTCCAGATTAAGGGTCCAGGTTAGGGGTCTGAGTCTGGGCTAGGAGTCCCTGTTAGGGGTCTGGGTCAGGGTTAGGTGTTCAGATCAAGTTTACAGGTCTGGGTCAGGCTCAGGGCCGCAGGCTATGTATCTGGATCTGAGTTGGTGGTCCAGATTAAGGGTCCAGGTTTGTCCTGGGTTAGGGGCTCAGGCTAGGGCATCTAGGTCCAGGTTAGGGGTCCAGATCTTGGTTAGGTGACCAGATTTGTGGTCTAAGTAAGGGGTCTGAGCCCAGGTTAGAAGCCCTGGCTTGCAGTCCAGGCTAGGGGACAGCATCTGGGTTAAGGGTCAAGATCTGGGTGAGGGGTCCTGTATATGAGTCAGTGCCCAGTTTTGGGGCTCAGGTTCTTGGTCCGGGTCCAGGTGAGGGGTCCAGGTGTGGGTTGGGGGTCAGATTAGGGGTCCAGGTCCAGTTCTGTGTTAGGGGTCCAGATCTGGGTTAAGGGTCCAGATTTGTGGTAGTGGTTTGGCATCCAGGTTGGGATTAGGGGTCCAGAGTATGGGTCGGGGTCCACGTAAACGACAAGCTCACTCTCTTAGCTCTTCTCTTCGACTCTCTCTTCAATCCTCTCTTCGATCTCTTCTCTCCTCTCTTGCCTCTCTGACCTGCTCTGGGCTGCATCTGGCAGCCCCTAGCAGGCCTCCTACACCTACACCTTTTCACAATAAACCTCATGCTCTAAGACCCGACTTCAGAGATCTCTCGTCTGTCCCAACCATCCGAAACCGACCCGCAAATTCTACACCTCTTCTTTTTGGTGTGGGTCTCATTGTTCCAGGAGGGTTGTTGGGTCGGTCCAGAGTCAGGCCCGCCACTCCGTGCCACAGCGAGGTTTCAGGGTTGCTGTGTTGTTCTGCTGTCGGGGGGAAAATGGCGTTGTTAGAGGGGTGGTTCGAGTTAGGGCTGGTGTAAGGTTCGCTGCAGCTTCTCCCTGTCCCCGCTGCTCCTCACCTCCACTGTGCAGTCTCCACCCTGTCAGGGCTACCGTTTAGGGTGAGGTTAGGGGTGCTGCAGCCATACCCTATCTTGTACCCGGTGACAGCCACTTCCACCGTGTGCTCTCCATCCCTCCGGCCACCCCCTTCGCCCTTGAGCCCATAACGTGCACACATCACCCTCCAGCCCCTCTGCAGTGTCCCACAGCCCTCAGCCTCTATAAGCCAGTCTCACGTCCCCCATCCCTCAGCCCCCCCCAGCCACTTCGCATTACCCTCGCGTCCCCACCCACGTCGCCCCTCGGCCCCGAGTTCCGTCCGTCACCCTCGAGCTGACTCCCCGCCCCTCGGTCTCCATCCGGCACCCTCATGCCCACAGACGTTCTCCCTACCTTTTTTGTTCCGGCGTGGTTCCGCCGTGAGGGCCGCAATTCAGTTGATTAGTTGCTCCGTACAGGTCCTCGGGGACCTATATACTGTGTATAAGAAGAAGAGAAACGATGAATGTGGTGCAGCAGCAGAAGAGTTTGCAGGCTGCCCGGGAGTAAAGTAGTGTTACCGGTTTTTTCGTTCCAGAGATTCTACCATTTTCTACTGCCGCGTTTTTCATTTAAGCGAAAGAGGAAAACCTTATGCCGCAAGACAGAAAAAGGAGTTTGAATAGGGAAGCAGCCGCAAAGTTACCAGACTAATTTTTCTTCCCCACTTTTCGTCTCCGTTCGAGTGGCACAGAGCTCCCGCGGCACGGACACCGGGAGGGAAACGCGGGCGCAGAAAGCGAAGCCGCCAAACCTGGGGCAGTCCCGAATCCAGGCGGCGCGGAGCCGCGGATCGCGAGAGGGAACTCCTTAGGGCGACAGGAAAAAGAGCGCTCGGCCGCTTCTGCTCGTTTTATATCAGTCATGGGGAGCCGTTCGCGCCCCTCCCTCCCACTCAGGGCGGCAGCGGCAGCCGGTGCGAGCCGTTAGGACGATGAGGGGTCGGGCGGCCCCAGGTGCGAGCGGGGACTGCGAGGAGGGGGCGGCTCCCGGTGCAGCCGGGAGTTCGTCAGCCCCCTTTGGCACGGAGCCGGAGGGGTCCGCATGGAACAACGGCGAGAGCCATCTCGCAGGGTTCAGGGGACAAACCTTCGTGCCAGGAACATGCAGCCGAGCCAGCACACAGACCGGCAAGGTGATCTCTCTGCTTTTCCCTTTTGATTACATCTCACCTGTCCCTCTCCAGCGCCCTCAGAAGAAAGTCGTCTTCCATTATTTTCTGTGTTTAAACCGGGGGGTTCAAACATTCTTCCCAAATGTTTTCAGTGTGCTAAAACATATCCTAGTAGACCCGTTTAATAACATATTTACTTCCTGCATTCCATTCCCTAGTACAGTAACAAGACAAAGTTCTCACCCACCCTTGCTGTTTACTACAAAGCGCTTCATTTGCATACCCTATTGTTGCCTTTTCCCCCAACCTGGAAAAGAAACTCGAGATCATTTTAGCAAGGAGGTAATATAAAAGGGGATCTTCAGGAGACCTATTTTGAAGGTCTTCAGGAGCAGTTACAGAAAGGTGTCCACAAAAGCCCACCCCCTCCAGGGGTGAAGACATATTTATGGCTTTTAGGAAATCAGCATAATTGATTAAAAGCACCAATCAAGAGAACAAGTAGTGATTCAATTCCCCCCCGAGATCCAGCCCTTCTCTGGAGCCCCTCTCAGCACTGGCTCTGCTTTGTTTATGAAAATGTACCTCAGAGTTGTTCTCGGCCTTGGTTCCCAGGAAGAACCAGGGTGCTTCTGCCCATGCCCCACTACCAAATATCTTGGACAGGAGCAAACTCAGCACGTACATAACCCTAATGATGCCCGGGAGTCTATTATTTTCCATATTGTTATTTATAATGTGGATAGCCCTAATTAGAGGTCCCAATGAGACTTACACCGTTTATATTATTACCATTTTTCCCACTCTACACTTAATCATAGGTCAAGTAGCACTTAGTAGTTGCCAAGTAATAATTATATAAGTTAGCAACAAATTTTCCAACTTACATAGTTATTCTGCTGAAATGCTAAATTTTATTTCTTACCAGTTTTCTGCCCCTGCACTCAAGGTAGTTGTACCAAAAAACAAGGTATTGTCATTTCCTTGAAGAATTTTCTTCTATAGCCCAGCCCTCTACTCACCTTGAATTCCAGTCAGAGGAGCCAAACAGCTGCAGCGTCTCAGAGGGCTTTTATACCTAGTGGGATCAGCCTCCACCCCTTTCCCGGGCACCATGGGAATGAAAGGCGGGCCCAATCAGGGGTATATTAACCGCAGCCTTTGCTAAGTGTCTTCAGTCCCTCTCTGGGAGGCACTGGGGTAAGAGCTCTTTTCTTCTTTTCAGTGAGGAGACTCTTTCAGCTTATCTCAGCAGGTTTTCAGCAGATGCTTTTGGTATCCACAGCAACAGAGGCTTTGAAGATGCTGTGAAGAAGATGATATTGAACACAGAGGTATGTAAGTTCATGATTTTGGGTTGTGTGTTCAGGGGGGGTAAGGTGCTTTTATAATTTCTGGCTTTGTTCATGTTTTGTTTTTTGGTTTTTTTTTGGTTTTTTTTTTTTTTTTTTTAGGAGCACCACAGCTTCCTGAAATTCCAGGTTGTGGCAAGTGTGATGCTTCAGATTTTTTCAGTGGCTTCATCATGTCATCAAAGGGACCAGCCTTACATCAAAGACGATGTCTGACATTGAGGCTTCTGATGAGTAGGTAAAGAATTGTGACCAGGAAAGTGAAGGTAAGCAGGGTACCCAGTTAGCAATTACCATGGGGGGGTTTTGAAGGCAGCACGGTGAGAAAGGGCATCTATTTGAGGGCCCCCTAAGGTATTTCACAGGCACAGTGAATGCATTTACACATCTTACAGCACACAAGTGTACATGCTGTACTTGCAGAAATGCCCTGTAGCTTTACCTCTCCCTAACCTAGGCATCCATCATAAGGGTAACTCCTGCATTTTCATCATCTGAAGGTTTAAATTGAGGGCAAAGCCTAGTCATTCCTCCTTTTTAAGGGCTTGAAATAAAGTTAAAAATATCCCCTTTTTTTTTGTTATTTAAGAGATGTAAAGTGAGGGTTTTGAAAGCAGCACGGTGGGTAAAGATGTACGTTCAGGGGCCCCCTAAGGCTTTTCCTCAAGCACAGCAGATACATTTACATGTCTTAAAGTAAACAAATGCACCCACCACACTCAGAGAAACACTGTATAACTCAGTCTCTCACTAACCCAGATACCCATTGAGATGATGGCCACAGCCTTTGACTCGGGACTAGGACAGAGACTCGAGGACCCGGACGCACTTAGGAGATAGCGAGTAGCCGAATTGTTGGCATTTGGCCCATATGCCTCTAAACTCATGCATTGATTTTGGTTTTCTTTATCATAGCTGACTAAGGGGCTGTGGCTATGACGGGGCCTTACAAGATGGCCCAGGAGGACTAGTTTCGCATCCAACGTTTCACATCACCGATCATCCGAAAGATAAGTCAGGGGCCACGACTGGTAGATGGGACGATAGCAGGGTAGTGGGTTGGAAATGCCTAGAAGCGATTAAAAAAACTAGCATAGGGGAAAGGGAGGTCCTCAAAGGTGCCTCTTAGGGCAGCTAAAAGGTGCAGCTCTGCTTTGATTTGCAACTGTAGTGTGTACAGTGCAGAGCAGTTCTAGCGTGTCGCTGTGTTGTCTAGCGTGTCGCTGTGTTGTCTAGCGTGTCGCTGTGTTCCCTTGGATCACATATCTCTGCCTTTTACCCTCGAGGACCTTATCGCAAGCATCAGCCGTCATCTCTAGGTTCTTGAACATTCACTCTTCTTGGCACGATGATCACTTGTTCTTTTACTGGCAGGCTCGGCCGCATCTTGGAATCACATCTCGGAAACATTGAGTCAGATGTCTTTTGAGGCCTTGTTCCCAGCCGTATGGCCATCCATCCTTTCCAGCTGTGAGTCATAATGTTAGGGGCTCATAAGATCGTAAGCATCTGGGGAGCATTCCAAACTCAGCATCGTGACCAACAGTTCTTTTAACAGGTCACTCTATTGCGATCTTTTCTTCTGCATCTTAGAGCCTCCTCCTGCTGCTGTGCCATCGCTCATCTCTTTTGGCATCATCTCAGGCCTCGCCATCATTCTTCTCCCCGAGAGCTTTTTTCTTTTTATCATCCTTGTGTCACACTGTTTGTAGCATAATGTGTTTGTGTTTAGCCTGGAACTGCTCTGCCCTGTGGAATAGATGGGGAGCGGGGGGTCGGAGGAGTAGAAAGAAGACTTTACAGGTAGCCTTTTGCTTTGCTTAGCCAGCTGAGCCACACCTCAGATGGAGCAACCGTGGCCAGCCCTCACAGAGTTGGGCAGAGACAGCGGGAGCAGTACAGCAGCGTCTCACAGGCGTCCAGTCATTTGTCTTAATGCACTCTATTGTCAGCTCCTAGGCAGTTTCATTTGTGAAATGAGAACTTGGGAAAGGTTTAGCTTTCCCTGTGTGTCCGAATGACATTGACAAATAACTTTTTTGCAGAGGGATAGGATGTGAGCTCCATGTGAACGGAGGAGGCCAGAGGAGCACCACAACGCAGGTGGTCGGCACCCCATGTCAGAGCGATGGCCTGATTTTTGGCTGCACTATTAACTCGTTGTTCGGCTTTTAGTTTTATTTTGAAGGCTTGAAGTGCTCGGCGCGGCCAGATATCGGCTCTGGGGAACCGTTAACCGGATGTGTACCGGTGACTGAGATGAGTATCAGTTCCAGCATGGATAGATGCTACCGGGGTTGTTGTATCAGTGATGAAACTATAAATGGCCTTTTTTTTTTTTTTTTTTTTTTTTTTTTTTTTTTTTTTTTTTTTTTTTTCTTTTACAGGTGGTCTTACTGCTAGTCCAATATGACAGAGACCCTCACAGAAAGAGAGAACAGTCAAGTGGTTTCAGATAGAAACTACCACTGCAACACAACACTTTTGGGCCCTACTTCGGTATGTGCCTTTCCCTTTTGTTTTGCCCCTTCTCCTTGGGGAAGGTCAGTCATCATTCAGCTTTTCAGGGGAGCTGTAAATAGTTGCTCTGTTACAGGATTGTTCTTTGTCCTTATTTTTAGAAAGTAATGCCGAATATCAGCAGTCACGGTCAAACGAGAGGTGAGCGGTGACCAGGTCAGAACAGGTTATCGCTCGGGTCCCAAATTCTGGTGCAGGTCTAAATGTCAGTTGCCGTGTGTTTTAGGCGGTCCACTCATATCGCCCCCTAGCCGACCGGCCAACGGACCCGGTTCTCCAGTCTCGTGAGCCCTCTGGGAGTGTTACAGGACTCTGTGATGAAGACTTTACCTTCTCCCTTTGAAGGTCCCATTTGGGTAGCCTTAAGTAAATGGCCGAGGAGTTGTGGTGAGTCGGGGAGGTCGGGAGAAAGAATGAGGGTCCACTCAAGTTCCAGCAGTGCCACATCACCTTGTCTCTTCTTAACCCAGGTATACCCGGAGATGAGGACAGCAGCCTCCGAGAGCGGCCGAAGCTTGCGGCCCGAGGACCCGGGCCTTCTCGGGAGATGGCGAGTAGCAGAATTGCTGGATTTTGGCCGACATGCCGCTCAGTTCACGCATCGATGTTCAGTTTTGTTTATTGCAGCTGAGAGAGAACTAAGATCGAACAGCCTGGCGACAGCCAGAAATTCCCGGACGGTGACACAGCCTTCTTTTACACCCACCCCAGATCTGCATCCCCGGACGTCCGAGAGATAAGTCGAGGGCTGCAACTCACAGAGGGGATGAAGGCGGGGTGCTGTGTCGGGACTCCCCGGGAGGGATTTTTGATTCAGGCTTGGAGAGGGGGATGTCCGAGAAGTGCCCCCTTAAGGCACATGAAGGGAAAGTCTCATTTATGATCACAATGCTGAGGTTGTGCAGGGCAGAGCAGTCCCGGAGCATGTGGTGTCAATTGTCTCTTGTGCATTCTGTGTCTTTTGGGTACTATGTGTCATATCTTTGCCTTAGCCTGTCAAGGGCCTTATCAGAAATGTCTGGCATCATTCTCAGCATCTTCGAGTTCCTCGGCCTGACACCGGTGCCATTGAACCTTTGACCCGGGAGCTTGGCCGTGCATCGGAATCACATCCCTCTTTAGAGGCTGCAGGTCAGATGTCTTGTAAGGTCTTGTTCTGAGCTGTCTCGACGGCCGTGCATGGCAATGATCCATTCTAGATGATTAGGACTTCTCAGAATGTGAAGATAGGTAGGGGCTTCTGACTGTCTCGGGCATCCATCTTTGCGGTTCTTGGAGTAAATAATTCTAGTAGTCTCTTTTTCCTCCAGGGTTCTCAGAGTCTCATGGGCTCACCATCGGTCTCACCTCGGTCATCTCATTCAGCATTGTCTCGGTCCTTGTGGTCATTCTTCTCACTGAGAGTTTTCTCCTTGCTGTTGCCTCCCAGCATTTGTCACGTCCTGTGTCACAGGCGTCTGCGTGTATTTGGCCCAGAGCTGCTCTGCCCTGCCGCATAGTTGGGGTGTAGGTGTAATAGGATTAAAACTTGTACTGTTAATTTTTCAATCGGCTTAGCCAATTGAGCCTACAATTTTGCAGTCATCCCACACCTCCCGGTCGATGGCCTTATGCATGCAATCTGCAGGAGAGTTGAATCCTGGGGACTTGAAATTTCTAAACTAGGGTGTAGTTGGACTCTAGATTGTATTCCTAGGTTGATGCGTGACGTCTCAAGCTGTTTAAGTTGTCCTGCAGCACTGTGACTGCTGTCTTGACTTTCTTTCAGATGCAGATGGATTGAATCTGCTGCTGAGTGCCCCATCCCAGGTGCAGAGGTTCCCCTGAGAAGGTCAGTAACAGTTTCTCTATGCAGGGAAAACATAAAGTGCTTTGTTACAGCTTTGTTCTTTGTCCTTATTTTTAGGAAGTAATGCCAGGGATCAGCAGTCAAGGTGACGCAGGCAAGGTGAGCAGTGGCCAGTGGACAGAAGCAGTTGTTATTACCGCTCAATTTCTGGTGCAACTCTAAGGGCCCATTGTTGTTTGTTTGTTTTAGGTGGCCCACTTTTATTACGTCATGCCCCCTTCACTGACCGGCCGACTGACCCGGTTTTCTGGCATTGCGAGCCCTCTGGAAATACTACAGGACTTTGTGATGAAGCCTTTACCATTTCCATTCGTAGATGCCATCCGGGTAGCCTTCAGGAGCATCCGAGGAGTTGCGGTGAGTCGGGGAGGTCCGGAGGAAGAATGAGGGTCCACTCAAGTTCCAGCAGTGCCACGTCACCTTGTCTCTTCTTAACCCAGGTATACCCGGAGATGAGGACAGCAGCCTCTGAGAGCGGCCGAAGCGTGCGTCCCGAGGACCCGGGCCTTCTTGGGAGACGGCGAGTAGCAGAATTGCTGGATTTTGGCCGACGTGCGGCTCAGTTCACACATCGATGTTCGGTTTTGTTTATTGCAGCCGAGAGAGAACTAAGACCGAACAGCCCAGCGACGGCCAGAAATTCCCAGACGGCAACACAGCCTTCTTTTACACCCACCCCAGATTTGCATCCCCGGACACCCGAGAGATAAGTCGAGGGCTGCAATCCGCAGAGGGGATGAAGCCGGGGTGCCGTGTTGGGACTCCCCGGGAGGGATTTTTGATTCAGGCTTGGAGAGGGGGAT